>PISX010009750.1:0-74170 GCA_004024625.1 Mellivora capensis | reverse complement strand
TTTTTTTTTTTTTTTAAAGATTTTATTTATTTATTTGAGAGAGAGGCAGTGAGAGAGCATGTGCGAGGAGAAGGTCAGAGGGAGAAGCAGACTCCCCGTGGAGCTGGGAGCCTGATGTGGGACTCGATCCCGGGTCTCCGGGATCATGACCTGAGCCGAAGGCAGTCGTCCAACCAACTGAGCCACCCAGGCGTCCCAATGCTTTTGTTTCTTTATTGATTTTCTGCATGGATGATCTGTCTATTACTGAGAGAGGCGTGTTAAGATCTCCTACTATCAATGTATTCATATCAATATGACTCTTTATCTTGATTAATAGTTTTCTTATGTAATTGGCTGCTCCCATATTGGGGGCATAGATATTAACAATTGTTAGATCATCTTGGTGGATAGCCCCTTTAAGAATGATGATATATATATTCCTAACATGGGAGCAGCTAACTATATAAACCAAGTCATAACAAAATCAAAGAAACACCAACAATAATACAATAATAGTAGGGAACTTTAACACCACCCACAATGAAATGGACAGGATGCAGAGAAAGGGGAACCCTCCTACACTGTTGGTGAGAATGAAAGCTGGTGCAACCACTCTGGAAAACAGCATGGACATTCCTCAAAAAGTTGAAAATAGAGCTTCCCTATGACCCAGCAATCACACTACTGGGTATTTACCCTAAAGATATAAATGTAGTGATCCAAAGGAGCACATGCACCTGAATGTTTACAGTAGCAATGTCCACAATAGCCAAACTATGGGAAGAACCTAGATGTGCATCAACAGATGAATGGATGAAGAAGATGTGGTGTATATATATATATAATGGAATACTATGCAGCCATCAAAAGAAATGAAATCTTGGCATTTGCAGTGACGTGGATGGAACTGGAGGATATTATACTGAACAAAATAAGTCAATCCAAGAAAGACAATTATCATATGATCTCTCTGATATGAGGAATTTGAGAGGCAGGGCAGGGGGTTGTGGGGGGTAGGGAAGGAAAAAATGAAACAAGATGGGATGGGGAGGGAAACAAACCATAAGAGACTCTTAATCTCACAAAACAAACTGAGGGTTGCTGGTAGGTGGAAGGGGGTAAGGGATAGGGTGGCTGGGTTATGGACATTGGGGAGGGTATATGCTATTGTGAGTGCTGTGAAATGGGTAAGCCTAATGATCACAGACCTGTATCCCTGGGGCAAATAATACATTGTATGTTAACTTAACAACAACAACAAAAAAGACAAGCCATGTGACCCAAACCTACACCAATTGGAACATCATATATGAACACAAACTGGCCTCAATACGGATTCAGAGATTAACATGATGTCAGAGCCAGTAACATGACTTTTTCCCTGAGAGAATATAGGGACTGAGCTACTATCACCATCTTGCTGAAGAGATGCAAAGTTATGATAACATTGTTGGAACTCTGAATCCAGCCCTACTCCTGAACTTCGCTTCTATGAGCAATAAATTATCTCTTGGCTTAAGCTGGTTTGGGTCAGGTTTTTGGTCACTCTCAACTGAAGAAGTCCTCATCAATATAAGCATGTAAATGAACCTCGTGTAACCCTCATAACAGTACCATGAGGTAAATGTTAACAGGTATTGTCCCCCTCTTTTGAGATAAGCAGTGGAGGCACAGGGAGGCCAAGTCACCAGCCAGCTGGTAGAGGCAAGCATGGTTCTAGAACCAGCACTCCCAGCACTGTACCACCTGGCGGGAGTCTAGCTCTGCTATTAAAAACACGACTTTCCACAAGCCTAAAATAAGTCTTTCCACTCAAAATAATTCCAAAGGCTTAAAATACCTTAGAGGGTGTAAATTTTCTCAAGATCCCTTAGGTTTGCAATGATCCTTTTTTGGCGTCAGTTGTCTCCCTGAAAAGAATCATTTAAGCAATAAAAATGTCTCTCCCCAAGTCATTCTTCAACTGCTGATACTTTACTTTCTCAAAAATTATAGATAAAAATAACAATGCACAGAAGCAAAGAGTACACAGCTGCTAAAATAGCCAGAAGGGACAGGAAGGGGAGATCCTGACCCAAACTGTTGGCATACCAAAAGTTTGGATCAACACTTAATGATAATTTTCAAAGTGCACTTCTTAATGGAAGTGTACTTTTATTTATCACCAAACACAACCTTGGACTGGTGGTGTGGGGAGCCACAGCTGCTCCCTCTGGAATGCTTTGAAAATTCAAAAATAAAATTAAATAAATACTAGCTAGGATGACAGTTTGATGTGCATACCTCATCTGGGCAATTTTCTCTCTTTGTTCAGTTTTCCCAGCGATTTTCCAGAGTCTTGGGAAATCCTCAGTGCAGAAATAAGCAACCACGGTCATAAAATGGACCAAAAGCAAGAACACTGTGCTGGCCGATGCCAATGGCCTCAAAGAACTCTAAGACCCATTGGTATTCCCACTCCGGCCATGAATTTGCCAGGCTTAATCAGTGTAATGGAGGCAAAGGGCTTACAGATGGAAACAGAAGAGTAGAGTCCTACTTCATAGAGCCATTAACTTTGAGCCTCATGCTACTAATTATAAAATGGCCCATGAAGACTATATGATTTTGTTGGATTCATTAAATAAAAAGGTTTATAACACAGTGAATGAAAGCATGGGCTTTGGAATCAGAAAGAGCAAGGTAGACACCTCAACTATGATTCCGGTATGCCACTGAGCAAGTCGTTTATCCTCACAAGCCTTAGCTCTTCCCCTGTAAAACAAAAAGTGCCTACTTCTCAGGGCTATTCCAAGAGTTAAATGAGAAAGTCCACTGAGCACCATGCTCCTTCCAGCATTAGTGGGTGGGGGAATAGTTAACCATCACTATTTTGTTACCATTATTAATAAAGTTTGAAATGCAGTGCAACTGCAAAGGTAATAATGCCCTTTCCACCGAAAGCCAGATCTGAACGTTTCTTGAAAAGTGTCAGCAGTGTAAAGATTTGGCCTTCAGCAGCCATGGTTTCTGTTTTGTTATTATCACTATTCTTACCAAAATGCAGAAATGTGAGCATATCTGAATAGTCCCAAGCATACGTTGACAGTATAAAGGCTTGGCCTCAACTTGACTGAGTATGGAACTTCAGGTGCCAAGAGGACAGGTTAGACAAATTCCAGCAATGCTCCCAAGCCTGGTTGCCTTCCAGCAGTGCCCTTCTTGACTGCCTTGGAGGGGATCTTTCAAGAAACTTAACTCGTTAGTCACACATGAAGCCATAGCTATTCGTTCTGGAGGACCATCCCACTGTCCTTTGTAGTCTATCCAAATGATCAGGAGAAAACATATTTTGTCATCCACAGGTCTGCTGCCTAGGAGTACTTCCTTCAAACTTCTGGCAAACTTGCACAATCTGCCAGAAATCTTTATTTTTGACCAGATGGTTTGAAACTCCCAAGGTAGGGATCCTGGCATGGGATTTGGCACTGTGGGAGAAATTGGACAAACTGGTTAGTTGTAGCTACAGGTACAGTGGTTTGTTGGCCTTAAGGCAGTGTCTCCCAAAGGAGTCTGTGCTTGGTGACAGTAATCCACACCCATCTCCCAAATCTCTGAAACTCAGTGGCTCTCTGTGTATACCTTGCAACTGAATGCATAATTAGATGCCCCGTGGTGGTAGTCTGAAGGTCTTGTAAGTTTCCCAGTAGAGTGGAAAGAACAGCAGACCTGGCATACAGATACCAGGTGCCAGCCCCCAGTTCTGTCACTGAGGCTGACATGGCCCTGGGCACGTGCAGCAGCCATGGAGGTGTGCTACTCAGATCCCTCTTCAAGAAGGGACTTCCAGCTCAGGAGCAAGGAGTATGATTGTCTGACCAGCTGGAACCACAGCAGCTTCAGGATCTGCTTTTGAGCTAAGACCATGGTGCTCCTCTGGGGCATCACGTGATGGAACGTGATAAGGAGAGGAGGGCCCAGACCCTTCTTCTCAACATGGTCATCTCTAATGCGCTACCTGTGCTCTAGCGCTCCCTACCTCTGTCTGCTACACACTGTGGTCTATGGCTTTCACTTCCCAGAATCCTGCCTCCTCCACTTTTCCTTTCACAGGTGGCAGATGAACACAAGGACCTGGAGCTTTCCTTAATCCATCTGCTTCCTCCTGGCATCCCTCATCACAGCCACCAACTGCTTGTGCTCTGGACTCCATCTCAGGGTCTCTGTTCTGGAATTGACACAGGGCTGGCTTATCTAACCCTCTGATGACTTTTCTTTTAAAGCAAGCATAGTAATAATAAAGAGTAGGGAAGAAATAGTGAAGGAGTCCAATAGTTTCATAAGAGAATATCTTGAGGTATAAATAGAGCCCCTCCCCACTGATTTCTCTACACCCTCAGAGCCCTACCCCCCACCATCACCATTTGCACCAAGGAATTCTTTCTATCAGGGCATGGCTGATAGGACAGAAACACAGAGAAGCTGTCTCAGTTTCTAAGGCACAGATGTGAGTCCCAAGAGCCAGGCTTTTTGATCTTCACACATCTAAGCCCTAAAGCACTAGGAACAAAGTTTGTGAAAAAAAAAAAAAAAAGTGAAAAAGTGAAAGAAAAAAAAAAAACCCTGCTGTACCCAGTGATCCTCTATATAAGGATAGAGCAGACTGAGAAGAAACAAGAGACAACAGAGTGGAAGCATGGTGAGGGAGAGGTCAGTGGAGCTTGGCATTTAAGGGACTGAACCTCGAAGAAACACCTAATGATCAGGGTGATCACGGTCATCAAGATGGATCAAGGGAGATTTCCTTTAAGAAAGCATCCATCTCCTCCTAGCCCCTAGGGCCTCAACCCACTGACCACCCTTACCAGAGGGTAAGCTTCCACATGGCCAATGTCATGGGACTTCTAGATGTTGTCCTAGCTCTGAGGCAACTCCCACTGACCGTAGCCAGCAGCCATGTCACCTCTCTGGGCACTGGGACTTGGCTCAATCTCCATACAACCTCCCCCCACATGGACAACCTCTTTCTCAACATCTTGAGGTCCTCATCAGCAACCTACAGCTTTCTGAGACAAAGGTAAACAAGAAAGGCCTCAAGGAACAGTGCTGAGGGGTGGTGTGGAAGAAAAGGAATCCTCACCCCAATTTAACACAGTGAAGGAACAGAAATGGTGATACTAACAACCATTTTATGTAGTTCTCTATATAACTGAATATATGCCAGGCTCTGTGAGCTGTTCCTTCCAGACATAACCCCATAACTCTTCAAAACAACCCCATGAGGTAGGTAACAATGTCATCCCCATTTTATTGTCCAGGTAACTGAGGCTCAGCGATTTGCCCAGACTCACTTAGCCAGAAGTGGAAGAGCAGGGGTGCCCCTACTTCCTGTCCTCTCCAATCGATCACATTGTGCCTTGGCAAGACAAGAAATGTCTTAGACTCTTCTTGATCCTCCCTCTCTCATATAACTCTTGGCCTAGTGCTACACGGCTAGAAGATTCTAAATAAATAGTTTGTGCTCTACATATCTACATAAACCAACTGACTTATGTATTTTCCCCTCAGTGAAAGGGAAAAAAATGGCTGGAAATGTGTATCTCTGTTTTCTCCACAGCCACAGAACTCCTGGTTCAGCTGCCTAGAAGGAGGTGGGAGGCAGCGAGTGTACATCCTTAGAAGAGATCATATTTCAGTCTTTTCATTTCATTTGACAGGAGAAATCCTGATTAAAATCAGCCACACATGTCACGAAAAGGTAACTGTGTTCTTAATTTTTTTCTGTGCAGAGGCAGCCCCAACTGTACTTCGGGAGCTAACTCTTCACGCATAAAATTACTAATAGACACCATCTATCTGATGAATGTCTTCTCCTTAATAATTTATATCACTTGATCTATTTTCAAAGGTTAGTCTTACATTAAAATTACAATCTGGAATAGGTCAGCCTGTTATTTAAGGATAAATTATTTCACCCCTTCATGTTAGTGTTGTGTTTGGATAATGATGAGGTTTTTATTTCTAGCCCCAATGAAACCAGGAAAGAAATTGCTTGTTTGACCTAACCTCTCTCACCCTGGATCTTATTCCTTGATTCATGCTGACTCAATGTCTGTACCTAGCCTGCATGGTTTAAACCCTGTGTTCCCACTCTTGTTATTCTCTGCGTTCCTCTTCTCTCTTTGGCCACCTGTCCCCAAGTTCCCTCCTCACCCTGCTTTCCCAACTGAAGGACAACCCATTCTTGGGATCTCTCCCAGCTCAGAGGGAGTCCAGGGTTTGTTTCATCACTGTCCAGTCCATTCCAAAGCGGGAATATCCCTAAAAAGGCCCACACGGCTTTTCCTAGGCTCTGACTCATTGCTCATTTAGCAAGCAAGAACGGAGATGCTCTTTAGTTAGTGGAAAGAAGATGAAAGAAAAGCTAGTGTGAGTCTCCTAAGATCCTGTCCAGTAGGTCAAACACTCCGGGTTTCAGTTCTCACAGTGTGAGGGAAGGAACACAGGCTGTGAAATAAGAAAGCCTTGGATTCAGACCCAACATTCCCTACTACTAACAATTTGGAGCAAGAAAATCTGAGTTCATTTCTCTCTCTCTCTCTCTTTTCCTTTCTTTTTTTTTTAAGATTTACTTATTATTTTAGAGAGAGAGAAAGCAAGCACGGGCAGGGTAGAGGGAAAGAGAGAGAATCTCAAGCAGACTCCACACTGAGTGGGAAGCCTGACCCCGGGCTTGATCCCAGGACCCTGAGATCATGACCTGAGCCTAAATGAAGAGTGAGCTGCTCAACTAACTGAGCCACCCAGGCACTCCTGAGTCCATTTCTTTTATGAAATGAGGATGATAATACCTTACTCGGGTTTGTTGAAAGTTAGCAAGGTAAAGTAGGAAAAATATCCTACATAATGCAAGCATATTAGGTGAAAGTTAATAAAAGTTTATTAGATGAATCAGAAAAAAATCATTTTAAGAAAATGGCCACTATGATAAGAAATGGCAGGCTGAAGACAATTAAGAAGCTGGCCTTGTTGAATGGAGATTAAGAGCATCATTCCTTCAAACCATCTTCAAACCCTGACCCCATTACTGACCAGTTACATTACCTTTGACAAGATGCTGACCCCCCAGCTTTCTCATCTGAATATATGCCTACTTCATTGAACTTGCAGAGGTTAAATGAGACAATGACTGGATGAGACATGGCACAGCACCCAACACAGAGTAAACCCTTTATGAAGGAAGGTATCACCACTAAGATGAATACACGCCAAACACAGCGAGTGGTCTCCGTTGCCCCGACCTCATGCCCAATTGCAAAGGTTGATTGAAAAAAAAAATGCTTTGTAACCAGAGCTATATAAATACAAAAGGGATTTTTTATTACTATTATTAGAAATAATGGGCTGAATAAATGACTTTTATTGGAAAAAGTGCAAACTCCACGAGGCCTTCTTCCTACTGACCTTTGTGTATGCACGCAAATGCTAGATAAGGGGATGGGGTTGGTTTAATTAAAGGGTAATTTCTGTTGTTACTCTGGGTATACAAAGTCATAAAGTGTGGATGTTAAGAGAGAGGCTGAAGTAATGTGCAAGAACTTAATTGATACTTTAATCTGTTGATTGTAAAAATGCTCAGGAGGTAGATAAGTTCACACTGTTTTATGGCAGGACGGTTTTTTATGGGTAATTTCATGTAATTGTGAAATGGGAAGAATCACTGGGCCGGAGGTTTTCTATGTATCTGGCAGGGAACATAGCCTGCTTTCCAACCATGAGGAGGCCCCCTGGGAGCCACTGGCCATGACCTTCCATTTTCTGGTTGAAGGGTTTTCTTTGAAGGGGCCAAGAGGAGGAAACAAACGTCCTCAGAAGGAACAGAACCTACTCGTTGTTTGCCCCAACTTGTCCCTCCATCCCAGAGGTGTCTGTTGCTTCTAAGCCTGTGTTTGTTAGTGTTATTTCAGCTCTGGCCTCAGAAACCTCATCTGACCTGTGATGCTGGAGGAAGAGGCAATCTTGCTGTGGTAAGGCTTCACAAAGTGACAGGAACTGAAATAGAGACTGCCTTCAAGAAGCAAGGCATTGACCTTCTCCTTCTTGGTTGCGTTCCTCATACTTAATGCTCCTTCACTTTCTCCCATTGGTCTCCTTATCTGTCTTCTACTTCACCCCCTAGTGCAGCTGCTCCATTATCTCTCAGTTGATGGGCTCCTCTGCTCCTTCATGAACACAACATGACTGCACCCCAGCTCCCAAGTCTGACTTAAGTTAAAGAAAACTGGCCTCCCAGGGAGAGACTATTGGGTCAGACATGCATCATCTTTGTTTACTGGCCACATAAAAAAAGATTTGTTTATTAATTTTAGAGAGAGAGAGAGAGGGAGGAGAAGGGCAGAGGGAGGGAGAGAGAATCTTAAGCAGGCTCCATGCTGAGTGGGGAGCCTGATGCTGTCTCCAGAGGCTGAGGCTGTTTCCAGAGAAGGGTCATAGGCTGAGCAGATATCCCAATAGGTATCTACTGCACTGAGGTATAGAAGATAGGGAGTTTCTAATTCCCAGAAATGAGGCCCAGCTATTGACTGAAAATGTTAACAAATGAAGAGAAGGACTGCAACACACAGCTTCTTCCCTCCTCAACCTTCACGGATGAAGAGGTTTGTGTTGTTCCAATCCAAACACCACCTCCCATGTATGTTCAGAGGAGATGAGCACGGATGGAGCAGATCCTTAAGTTCTCCCCTTACCAATGGCATAGTTTATAATCCTTCCTTTTCATGTTGAGTAAGTTGAGTGCAGTGTAGAGTGCCTTTTAGAACAGAAGTGGAAACACTCATTTGAAGTCAATATGGGTTTGTCCCTTCTGCTTTGATCCAATGCCAAAGACAGAATCTGAGTATCTTCCCATGGCTTAAGCTATATCCACTCAATACAAAATAAGTTGGATTAAATGTTGGGGTGTCTGGGTGGCTCAGTCAGTTGCGCATCTGACTCTTGGTTTCAGCTCAGGTTGTGATCTCAGGGTCATGAGACTGAGCCCCACATCAGGCTCCCCACTCAGCATGGAGCCTGCTTAAGATTCTCTCTCCCTCTCCCTCTGCCCCTCTCCTCCCCCTCTCTCTCTCTCTAAAATTAATAAATCTTTTTAAAAACATCAGCTTGCTGCTGATAGATTTTTATAATAACTCCTTCCTTCAAAGAACATTGGTCTACAAGTACTGTCTCATTACTATGTGGCCTCACAATCCTAGAGCTGTTTCTTCCCATGCTATAACTGGTAGAACTGATGCTCAGAAGAATGAAGTGGTTTTCCAAAGTCAATTGACTCAATGGTAAAGCCAGTAACAAAATTCATAACTTCTCACTTATAATCCCATTGCCTTTTTGCCATATTGCTTTGCTTTACTATAGGCAGACTACCTGTTATTTTCCCCCTTTACCCCTCCAGGGCTACTCTCCTATCCTCCTTTATCCTACTTTGTGCCCTGGAAGGATGACTTTATTGATTGAGTTAACAGAATCCCTTGGCCTCCAGCTTCTAGTGAGTAGAGGCAAAGGCAAACACCAGCAACATGCCAGGGAGTCAGGTCAAAGTGTGTATTTTCTGGACTCCTTCCTGCAGGATCTCTCTATCTAAGGTTACCACACCTTTTGGATAGCCTGTACTTTCTCCAGTTCTACTCAGTCCTTCCTTCCGCCTTGACCTTTCAGGGCTAAGATGGTATTATCTGTCTCTTGACTGCCACTAACCCTAGGGAGCTACACCATCCCTTGTTGGTTTCCCTTAACCCTTCCCTCTATTACACTCACCTGAATTAACTGCTTTGCACGTCCCATATTTTTCCTGCCAGAACTACGATTGAGCTACAGACTAACAGTGTGCTTTAAACCCCTGCTTATTGTGGCATTGAGGCTTACACAGATGTTTTTAATACTCTAAATAATGTCCTTGGAGAAGGAGACTTTATCACCTTCTACTTGCAACTCACTGCCCCCAAATACTCTTTCGATCTTAGTCAAAGGTTAAAAGTGTGTTTGCAAACACCAGCTTCTCTCCACTGATACGAAAGGAAAAGTCTTCTGTTGGCCTGAGTCTTAAGTAGGCAGTCGGATGGCTGGGACGCATTGCCACCATTCTCGTCTTTCACATTTGGGATTATCTCTATCCCTTCATATAGGAAGCTCCAAATAAGAGAAAATATTGAAAGGACTCGCCTATGTTGGGGGACCTGTGGGAGAAACACCAGGATTGAGAGACAGAAACATAAGAAATAGAGACAGCAAGGAAGAGAATTTGATAAATTGTACATAAAACTGCATAACCCTAAGAGACAACCAGTGTGTGCCTTTGCTTCTGTGTGTGCCTAATTGTACCTAAGCTTCTGTCAGCTGTTGCTTTACTGATAGATCTTATTCGGCAGAAGGCAAAATACAGAGAGTGGTCTATTTTCAAGTTGAGAATTTTAAAACCCCAAAGGAGAAAACTTTTAAATGGGTCACCATATTCCTCTCTTCACCCAGATATACAGACATAAGAAGTCAACATTCCCCATGCAAATTACTCTGCATTGCTATTTTGGTGTTTACTGATCCCTATCAGCCAACTGTGCTCAAAACACTAGCAACAATCATACCCCAAATAACACATTTACTCGATCAGAGCAGCTTTTCTATGTCTCCTGACTGCCCCAGGATCTAGCACAGTGCCTGGCACACAGCAGGCATTCAAGAAACGTCTTTAGATAAAATTGAATGACTACAGGATTTTGGAAAGTGCTAGAACAGTGGAATTGTGTCGGAGAGAGAAGAGAAAAAGATGGAAGGGGCTCTGAGAGAAACACAAGGCAGGATCCACATGGCCATGAAACTGCTTCCTGTGGCTCCTTTCTTCCCCGCTCTCCACTCTAGGAAGAGCTGCTTTGTCATAAGCCAACCACACATGGCTGTTTTTCTCATTCTACCTATAAATGAGCATTAACATAGGCATTTCAACTCAAATTGTGTCTGCCCTTACCAAGAAATGCTTAACAAATGAAGAAAATAAGTTCCAAATTACTCTCTGAGGAGGGTACAGCACGGCCCAAGCTGAGGGTGGCTCCCACTGCGTTCTATTCCTTCTTACACACACCTGAAGGAGGGCTGTAATAAAAGACACCTCCAGCCCTTCTTGCCAGTCAGCATCTTAGTTTTTCCAGGATGACAAAAAGGCTCAAAAATAGTTTGTCGCTGTTTCCATTTTCACAAGGAATTCAGAATGTTGCTGAAGGTAAAATATTTAGCTTCTCCAGAAAGCAGGGTGGCAAAGTCAATTCTCTGTGCTGCAGCAAAAGGTCTTATTTTATTCTCTCTGGTACAGCAAGGGACAGAGCCACCCCCATCACAACCTGCCAGACACACACATGCATGTACACACATGCACACACACACACACACACTCACTCACACACATACCCTGTAGAAAATTTAGGCACAGTCATGACACAGCACCATTCCTTACACCTGATACTTCTTAATCCTCAAAACCTGGAGATTTCACCTCTAAATTAAGAGTCTCTGAGTTCTAGAGTTAGGAACTACAGAAAATGTTAAGATAAAGTTGATCCTTACCATTAAGGAACCTACAATCCATTTTATTTTCATTTTATTCATTTATTTTTCCCCCAACCTATAAAGGAGTGGGGGGGAGGCTCACAAAATTGCAAATGCTACAATGTAGTAAAATAAAATTTAGAAAACATTGGTGAAGAGATCAGGAAAGCAATAAAATGAGGACAAGAAGCATAAGGTAAAGCTAGGAATGACGTTAACATGCAAATTGCAAACTCTAAGATCCTGTGCACTTGCTAGGTCTGATCCTCAATTTGACTACAGGATTTCTACCACACAAGATACAGTCTAGTAGAAGAGACAAGCCAGATCTTCAAGTGTTCAAGAAGATGAAAGGTGTAAACTCTGAGGCCAGATTACCTGGGTTCCAAATCCCAGATCCCAGCTGTATGATCTAAGGAAAATCAATCAGTTCTTCTAAATTATAATTTATGTGTAAACTGGCATAATGATACTTACTCCATAGGGTTATCTGAGGAATAGAACAATTTATTTCCGCAGAAATGTAAAGCACCCAGTACACAAGACATGTTCCCTAAGCACTGGCTAGTACAAGACAGAATGTAATAAATGTGATGGAAGTTCTAGTTCATTACTATAAGACTATAGAAGGAAAAGACTGATTTTGACTGATGATAGGGGAGGGAAATAGATTAGGAATCACTTTGCAGAGGCAGCAGTAACCAAACGAAGTAGCAGAAACATTTTGGCTAATAGATGGAAGGAAAAAGGAAGATATTTTAAGCAGAAGCAACAGTGCAAGTGTTAAAATAGAAAAGTACAGTGGGTGCTCAAGGAACAAAAAGTATTCGAGAATCCAGAAATGAAGTGGTTTTTTTTATTATCACTGTATTCCTCAAGAAACTTGTGATTACAAGGGACAGAAACCCAATGCAAAGTGCCTCGAGAAAAAAAGTGGACCGTAGTATCTCACACAACTCAGAAGCTCAGAGGTAGCTTCACACAGCTAGATCCAGGACATCTGACGGTATATAACCAGAAGTCAGTTTCTCTCCTCTCAGCTTTATTATTCTCCACGTGGAAATCCTTCTCTGGCAGGAAAACCAGCCAGGGCTCAATATCTCCTTCATCTCAGGCCACTGGAAATTCCACATAACAATCCCTTAAGAGTAAATGAGGAGTAAATGAGTAAATGAGGAAATTTTGGATTATTTTGGAAGGTATTTTTACTTCCTTCTGGACAAAAGGAGGAATGTACTTCTCCAGCCCCCTTTGGAGGGACGGTGGCTGCATGACTAGCATCAGCCAAAGATATGTGAATGGAAGTGACCTTTTCCACATTCCGGTCGCAGCTTTTTTTTTTTTTTAAGATTTATTTATTTATTTATTTATTAGAGAGAGAGAGAGAGAGCGCACAAGCAGGCAGAGGCGGAGAGAGAAGCAGGCTCCCTGCGGAGCAGGGAGCCTGATGCGGGACACAATCCCAGGACCCTGGGATCATAGGTCGCAGCTTTAAGAGGCAGTCATATCTCCTTTACTTACCATATGATTATGTTCCTCTCATGTCAAGACAGGACTATGTAACTTGGGTCACTGATGAGCAGAACTCCCAACCCCGTCTTCTTTGAACGCATAGTTAAAGTGAGAAACATTTTTTGTTGTTGTATGAAGTCACTGAAGTTTAGAAGTTGTTAGTTACCGAAGCATAACCTAGCCTGTCATAACTGATAAAGAATCTCTAGTGGGATCTATATTGGCGTTCTTCAGAGAAATGAACCAATAGGGTGTGTGTGTGTGTGTGTGTGTGTGTGAGAGAGAGAGAGAAAGAGAGAGAGAGAGATTTATTTTAAGGGATTAAAATTTAAGATCATACCATTATAGAGACTGGCAAGTCCAAATCTTCCAAGTGGGCTAGCAACCTGGAGATCCAGAAGAGAAAATGGTATAGTTCAAGTCCAGAGGCCCTCTGCTGGCAGAATTCCATCTTTCTCAAAAGAGATCAATTTTGTTCTATTAAGGCCTTCAACTAATTGGATGAGGCTCACCCACAATATGGAGAGTAATTTGCTTTATTCAAAGTCCACTGACTTAAATGTTAATCTAATCCTGAAAGCACTCTCACAGAAACATCCAGAATAATGTTCGACCAAATAATTGGCACCAAGACCCAGCCAAGTTGACACACAAAATTAACCATCATAGGATACAACCCACCATGTGGGAGTGAACAAGGACTAACAAGACCTTCACTGGCCTTTGGGTCAGAATTTCACTTTGAGGGAAATTATAATTGAACTTATGACACATGAAGCTTCCTTATAGGACCTAGTCAAGGAGGAAGGGAGTATTCCCTGACCTATCCCAACTTCTGATAACCTTCAGTACCCAATATGAGCTATAGCCATCTCAGCAAAGGTACTATTTGGCTTAAGGGACTTCTTTCCCTTAAAGTCAACCAATATGCTGTGACAATGCTTTGGTTAGGAAGATTAAAACTCTTTCCATATGATTCACCACGTAGTGCCTGGAAGTTTCTGGATTTTTTTTAATCCCAATTTTTCCAACAATCATTTTTTAGAAGAATTTTTGTTGTTTCCTCTAGCCAAAGAGCTTTTCCTCCTAATTTGCCAGTTTATGTGGATGGCACCATTTTCATAAGTACCCAGTCATCTTAGCCAAGCCTTCTGCTCCCTCTTTACTGTAGTTTAACACCCACTCAACTTGCCAACTCTGTTGGTTCTCTCTCTGCAAGCTTTCTATCACCTCTCTCATTTCTACTCACTAGGGCACCACCTCTCTCTTACCCAGTTAAGCTGCATGCCAACCTCTCCCTTCTTCAATCCTTCTGAAGCACTGGTTCTTCCTTAAAATTAACCACACAAAATTCTACTGCTCTTACAAATACTTTCAGTAGCAGTTAGGTGCAAATTAAGTATAACTCTTCATTTCTTACAAAAGTTTCCATAACAAGACCTCAATTTTTCCATTTTCCATCATCCCTTTCTGCCACTGTTTCTCAAAGTATGATCAATGGTTTATTGATGGATCCCAAGGATCCCCCAACTTGGATCATGAACTAATCCAAGAATATAAATCATTTTCTCAAATCTCAAGAGATAATTATGATCGATTCCATAGATGGCTGTTTATACCTACGATTGAACACTTTTACTAGCATCCACTAAGTAGATAAGGAACCAAAGTTTGGTCATTGTAAGCTGTAATTAACACTATTAGCGAGTTCTTAAGGACTGTAATTCAATACGCCACTAAACTATTTGGCTGCCATATAACCGTGAAAAGCCACTATACCCATGCACATGTGGATAAATAGCATTCCCATCACTGAATGTGGGTGGCACAGGTGGACTGTAAGATATTTTGCTGAAATAGTTCTCAAATCAAAAAAAAAAAAAAAATCTTAAGACACATTGCTCCAGGAATAGGCTAAATTCCAACCAAGCTAAGATACTCTGTTCTCTGAATAAGCCTGTTTGCTTTCCTGCCTCTCTGCCTTCATTAATTCAGTTCTCTCTGCTTAGATTACCCTTCCTTTTTCTGGCTGTGTAAACATACTTCTCTCTGGGCCCATTTCAAAAACTCTCTACCCCATCAGATATGACGCTAATGTCTCCCTTGAACCCCAGGTGGTCCTTGCAGATCTTGTAGGAAACAATTCACCTGACCATGCGTTACCATCCTTTATCTCTATATTAATACCTCTGCTACTCGGAGATACCCTTGAAGGTAGGTACTGTACCCACCCGATATCTGTATATCACATAATGCTCCCTCCACAGCTTCACACGTGCACACATGCGCACGCACGCACACACGCACACACGCGCACACGTGCACTAGACACAAAGATATAATCTACAATGAATTTTCCCTAGGGTGATGGAATAGTTTTGAGAGTTGAGGTACTTTGGCTAATAAAATGTAACTGTGGAGACAGAACATTATAAAATTATAAAATTAGCCATAGACAGGATGAAACATTTTAGGAAGAAAACAACAAAGATGTCCAAGCCTGAGGCCTAATGAGAATTACAACACACACACACACACACACACACACACACCCCTTTTACTCTGTTTTCCTTTATCTGAAACTCTCTCCACAACTAATCCTCCACTACCATCCAGAAGTAAACCCTCTGCCACACTCACATTCTCTCTCCCTCTCTCTCTCAAGCTGCTGCATGGCCCATTCAGGGAGCTCCCTAAATGTTGCTTTTCTCATTATTTGCTTATGCCTTTCAAATGTCTTACAGAATTAAACTACGAAAATTACACCTTCCTAATGGGCCAACATCTAAAACTGTACATTCCAATTTGAGTTCTAGAAGGCAGCTGGAGCCTAATAAAAATACTGGCCATGGAATCTTGTTACCAAGGTTTCAATTCCAGTCCTGCCTCTTTCTAGCTGCCTGTCACAGCCAAAGTCATTCTCTCCAAAACTTAATGTTCTTATGATGGGGATTAACAACAACAACAACAAAAATCACTATATACTTCGCAGGGATTTTTCTAAGAATTCAAAGCAATAATGAATATATAATAACTATTTATGCTACAAGGGACTCAAAAATTATTTCTGCTCTATAAAGTTGAGAGGTTAACCTAAACCCAGGGATTTCACCGGATTTTCACACCACTGCATAATACACCAATTTTTAGTTCGTAATGTGACTTCAGACCTTCTGTAAGGCAGGAAGGCTGAGCGTCTGAACCATGAACTTGTTTAGTGAGCAGAAGAAAGAGCAAGGTAGAGAAGGTAGCAAAGGCAGTGGGGAACCAAGATTTCCTGATGTTTCTCAAACCCTGAGAAAGGACAGCCCTCAAGTCTGCGAGGATACACTTCTGGTTCTGACAGCCTGTGGCTGCCCTAGTCACTCCTTCACCTGTCACACACGAGGCGAGGGAGGGAGGGGAGCAGCAGGGCTCCAGCTCAGCCCCCCTCAATTCACAGCCACCTCACATAAGCTTTGGCTCTCAGGGAATTCAGCTGTCTCCTGGAGAGAAAGAATTCCCAAGGCTTTCCCGCCAGCATCACTGCTCCTCCCTCAGGAAGGAGCAGATGAGGAGTGAAATGGCAAACATTTCCCAACTCAAGAGTCAGTACAGCTAAAGCAGCTACAGAACAGGAACGGCCAGTCCCCCAGGCTGTTAATATTTCAGGCTGGGTGGCCTGGCTCACAGTGCAGAATGTGACGCCAATGTAGATGCGGTCCTGAATGAGCCAATTATTTTCTCCCAGAGAGGGAGGAGACTAGTCTAAGATGCCAGACTGCTGCATGCCTAGTTCCCTCTTCAGTCATTCAACCAATATATCGGGGGGCGGGGGGGGGAGGGTAGTTCATTTATTCATTCATTTAAATATTTATTAAGCACTTATTATGTGCTAGCTACTGTTTCAGGTGGTGGAAGCAAAACAGTAAAGAACTGTGTGGAGTTTTCTTTCTAGGGTGTGGTATGGGATGGGGGTGTCCTAGGAGACAGAAGGGAGAGGAATCAAAGACTGAACAAAATGGGGGACTTTCAGACAATGGTAAGGGTCCTTAAAAATAATGCAAATATGGTAGACATTGCCCAGTGGATGGTTTAAGTCAGAGGGCTAAGGGAAAGTCTCTCTGAAAAGGTGACATCTGAACTAAGAACTCATTAGAAGGATCCAGTTGTGCCGAGTTCCGAGTTCCGGGGACAGAATCAGGGGGTGGGGGGGTGCGGTATGGGGGGAGGAGGCTATGCTTCTGTGAGAAATCCCACCACCTCTGTTTGAAATGCATGTTTTACTCATAATGCCTCCATGATGGAGTCTCCGTCCACAGCTCACTAACACTTCAGGAATCAGGACAGCAAAGGAGCTTCCTTCTCCAATCCTCTGTTGCCCAGAAGCACTTCTGAGGTAGACCAGCTCATGATCTGGAGCCTCATTTTGCCTCTTTGACATGAGATGGTCCTTAATCTTTCAGAGCTTTTCATAGAAGGCTCCCCAAAAGGATCTCTCGAGAGTGAGAGGATGTATGTGTTCTATACACACAAGCATACATATACGCATGTAAACCACCATAATAACTTACACACAATTTTTAGGCATGTAAGAGTTTGGAATGATCCTTAGAAATTTCAGGTGAGAGAACCCAGAGGATAAGTCTTGGGCAAATAGTCTTGGTGTCTTTGACCCCATCCACTTCACACCTGCCCCAGGCTTGGACCTGAATTTCTATCTGAGCAACCTAGAAGAGGCAGAAGCTGGAGAAGTGGTTTTAAGAGGTACATGGAGCTGCTTAGGCGGCAATATCCAGTTTAGCAAGGGAACAGGACATTTTGGCAGGAACACAGGAACTGTGAACACAGGAACAACAGGACACAGTCCTGCTTGCATATGATGAAGATTTGTACCCTGTGGCATCTCAGTAGAAAGGCTCTTCAGGGATATGTCTGTTTAATGAATACCTTCCCTTACTGGAATGTCCATAAGGCAAAGGGCCCCTGGGTGTGTACATATTGCCTAAAACATAATAGATTCACAACAAACTCCTATTGAATTTGCTTGATTCTTATAAAGGTCACTGGTAGTAATGGTGAAAGATGGACATCTCTGAGTGTGAAGAAAAGAGAAAAGATAAGGGGATTATTTATAAGTGCAACTGACCCTTGAACAACCTGGAGATTAGGGGCACCAACTCCCAGTGCAGTTGAAAAATCAGCATTTAACTTTTGAGCCTCCAAATACATCACTACTGGTAGTCTACTGATTGGCAGTCTTAGTGATAACACAATCAATTAACACTTGTTTTTTATGTTACATGTATTATATACTATATTCTTACAATAAAGTTAAAGAAGAGAAAATCACAATATATTTACAGTACTATACTGTATCCAAAAATATCCACTTTTAAGTGGGCCCACAGCAGTTTAAACCCATGTTGTTCAAGGGTTAACCGCACATCAGACATCTCTTTGTACACCCATAAATACATGGGGGCAAACTGGGCAAGTTAGAAGGGCAACAAGAGGAACAAAAGGTAAATAATTACCATTAACCAGTTCCCCTTGCAGCCCAGATAAAGAAGCCCATAGATGTCAACATAATCCAGGGTAATGTGGCATTTTAGGAGCTTATAAAGGCCACCTATTCCTTCGCGGTCACGTTATGAGGTCATTTGAAACTAAGGAACTCGCTGTGTTTGTATATAGACTCTGAATGCAATCTCAAGTAGATGATGTGTTCAAAACCAAACCCAGGCTAAGAACCTGGTGCCACCTGTCCACCTTGATTTCCTCAACAGTCGCCGCTGGGCTCACCACCCTACTAGGAAATTTTGAGTGGTATTAACTGCTATGTTTTCTCAGCAATTCTGATGCCTTGAGCTGCAGCTCTGTGGCCTCTGCTGAGAACAGCAATGGCCTTTTTTTGGACAAAGCAAATTCATTATTGCTTCAGGCATTGGACAGGCATCCAGGAAGATGTAGTTAAGAGATCTTCCCAGAGGAATTTGGACCTTGGTCATGGGAGGAACCAATAATTTTCCTTCTCTCTACAGTGTGATTTTCTTAATTTACTTTCAATCTTCTGAGTGCTTAACCAGACAGAGATAAGCCTTGCTGAGGTTAGTGTACTAACATTTGCTAGAAGCCCAAATGTGTATGAACTTCATCTGGGAGTGCTCACCCAAGACTGCGAAGGGAGTAACTTCTAGAAGCCACTATTATATTAATAATGCAAACTTTAGGCATAGAGAAGGAGATAGAAGACTTCACTGAGAAAGATTTAACAGTCAATATTTCAATCGATAAGGAGATTCCTTATTCACTCAACAAAGCCAGGGTACCCTTGTCACTCTTGCTTGCTCACTCTATTACACACACACACACACACACACACACACACAAATACATACAATTCATTATAACAAAATGGTGCTAAGAGTAGCATCTATGCAGGTTCAAATTCTGGCACTCACCACTCACTATGTATTTAGTCAAGTTTCTTAACTTTGTGAAGCCTCAGTCTCTTCACCAGCAAAACAGGCCTAACAGTGTCTGTGTACCAGAATGGTAAAAGGGTAATTAAGAGAGACGATGCATATAAAACTCTTATCAGAGGGTGTCTGGCATTCAGCAAGCACTCCACAGATGTTAGCAAATGCAGAGGAACCTAGAAGAACGTATGAATTCTTTCCCATCCTTTGAGTAAAGGGGACAGGTGAGGGGCCAGTATAAAGCCCTGGAGATTCCAGGAAATACCAGAACAGGGTTTGTGAAGGAGAGCAGAGGCCTCTGAATACTCTGGTTTTCACTGCAGAGGTGACGTCGTGAGAGCTGTAGGCCGAGGAGTCCAGGGACGCAGGCCTCCAGGGCAGATTTGGTGGTACCTGAGCCCAGTGATGGAAACCCTGAGTCCTTGTGCTGGTCCTGTGGCAGTTTCCTCCTCTGACCCTGCTCAGGGCTCAGAGGAAACAAACACATCCCAGCATCTCCAGTTACCAGATAATGACTCAGAATCGGCCCAATCACCGAGGCATCCTCCACGTAGACTTCTGATTCCTCTCTCCTCAAAGACACCGCGACAGTACCGATTCCTGGTATCTCTAGCTCACACACAACAGAGCAGGGCACGGTGGTTACATGTGCCATATCTGGAGAGCACTCCCAGCTTGAGTCCCAGATCTGCCGCCTTCCAGCTGAGGTACCTTGGGCAAGTCACTTAACGTTCCGCACCTTGGCTCTTTGTCTATCTCTAACAAGGACAGAATGGCTGGAATTTACTTCCTACGGTGCTGTAAGGATTCAGCAGGATGAAGAATAAAAGGCCCTAGCCTCGTGTCTGACCTCTGCCAAGGGCTCCATGACCCACACAGCCTGGCTACAGTCTGTTCAGTCAGAGCAGGGCCAGAGTGCAGGGGAAGGGTCCAGGGTTCGCCAACCCTTAGCGGTCAATGTGGTCCCTGTGAACACAACCTTCAAAAGCACTCTTCCCACCATCTTCAGCAAGACAAACAGGGAAAGGCCCCTGTGCCTGCCAAAACTTTGCCTGGTAAATAATTAATGTCTTGCCATGTGTTCTTTTATTCAGCAACACCTTTGAAGTTTCCCCTCGCCCTCGCTTCCGGGATGTGTAGGGAGGTGTGCAGAGAGGCTCCAAGGCAAGGAACCACGGAAGAGGAACGGGCAGTGAATGATCGGCAAGATGGAAATCCTTAAACCATTTTTGGTACCTGTTCTGGTCCGGGCACGGTAATTATAACTTTTCATCAAGCAAGGATTTCCAGCAGCCAAGCACCCAAAAGGGAAGATGGGGAAGGATACACAAGCAATTCTTAGTAAGGGGTTGGGTGCTAGACCGACAGCTCCCTCCTGGGGAGGTGACAGTTGGTGAAAACACTCCACGGCAGGCAGGAGTTTACCTGGGCGAGAACAGCCAGCCAGGCCTCGCAGGGACTAATTATGAAAATATGATTACAATGGATTAGTAATCTTGTCAATCAAAGCCACATGCCAGGTAGCACCTGGCAGTGGGTGAAAATGCCACAGGACAGAAGAAGCTGATGTTGTGGGGGGGGGTTGTAAAAAACGTTCCTCCCCAGGAGGGAAGGCCTTACTGGGTCCAGGGGATGAGGTCTCTGGGGCAGAACAAGCAAGACGCTATGACAGGACAGCCCTCTAAGTCTGAATTTGAAATTCTGGTTGGCATCCTCTTATTACCACCCATAAGAATTGGCCCAAAGCCTGCTCCCTGTTTTATAAAAGCCTGGAAGGAAATTAGTACTGCCTTGCCATAGCAGTCAAGGAAAGGTAAACAGAGGGTAAGAAATTAGAACACGGGTAGAAATACTAAGTACAAGTACCTTTCCCCAAGCGCATGAAACGTGCCTAGCCAGGGGCCCCCCCACCTTATGGTCTCATTAATCCTTACAAAAACCCTATGAGATAAGCACTGGATTGCTACCAAATATACAGAAGTTTAGAGATGTTATGACTTGACCAATGTCACGCCACAAGAAAAACACATCGGCTGACCTCCAGAGCTTTCTTACAATGATGGCCTGTTGGAGTCACACAATCAGCAAGCAGAAAGGACAGGCAGCTGGGTCTGGGGGACGAGACACTGGACTGGGGATCAGAAAAATTCTGTTTCCCAACAAGACTAAGAACTACTTTTGAGTATTGACTATGCCCTGCCATCTAATCAAATGCTTTCATTGCTTTGGTACTTGCTCCTTGAAGTAAACGTACAAAGGAGGGATCATTCTGCTTTATCAATGAGAAAATGGAGTCTCAGAGAAGTCGAGCCATTGCCCACGTGCAGTACAGCTGGGAGGAATCCAAGGAGGAATTCTAGACCACGTTGTTCTGATCCCCAAGTTTGGCTCCTTATGAACACTGTCTCCTGGGTCATGTACAGGAGTTTTCACAAACCCACACCCTGACCCTGTGCTCAGAGCATAGGACTAGAGCCTCACCAGTCTGGGCTCTGCTTTCCCCTCCGCAAACAGGCTTCACATTTGCCAAGCCACCTGTATTGAGCCATCATGAACAAAAGTGACCTGGGATGGCAGGAGATAAAATTCTGTCCAAATTCATGGCATTATTATTAGTGAGGAAACTTCTAGAATGAACTAAACCTCATATTTCAATGCTGAAAGAACAAAATAAAAAAAAGTATGTTCCAGCTTATGATTTTTAGAATAGGAAAAATGGAGGTATGCTTAGTTAAACTACAAAATGTTTTTACAGTATATACATATATCAAAGCATCATGGTGTACACTATAAACACATACAGTTTTTATTTGTCAATCATACCTCAGTGAAGTTGGGTGGGGGAAACTGGCAAAAAAAGACTCAGGTAAATTAGTCTGTTTTTTAAGATTTTGTTTATTTATTTGACAGAGAGAGACACAGTGAGAAAGGGAACATAAGCAGGGGACCGGTAGAGGGAGGAGGAGGCTTCCCACTGAGCAGGGAGCCCAATGTGGGACTCAGTCCCAGGACCCGGGGATCATGACCTGAGCCTAAGGCAAATGCTTAATGACTGAGCCACCCAGGCACCCCAAGTAAATTACTCAATATCTAATCCATATGAAAATATGCTATAATCATTATAAATAAAAAATGTGTCATGAAAAGGAGGTTGAACTCAATGAAAAATGGTTTTGTCACATGGTGATGACAAAAAAATTAATACAGGGATAGAATGGAGATCAGCTGCCACCTCCATTATCCTCCCTTCTATTACACTCACACCCACTGCTTTATTCCAGTGGTTTACAGTTTTCCTCTACAGGTCTATGAGCAAGGGCTCAGCTATTAAGTCACATCTCATACTCCCCTCCATGTCCTTAGCGCCAAGCAGAGCCTGGTGCAATGCCGAGCGGACATCGCACCCGGCGTTATTTTATAGGTTTCTTTTATGGTTCCCCTCTAGCTAATCCTCGTGGAGGCAGCGAGAGAAACTGAAAGGTCTTTTCACTTCCTTTTAAGGCTTATAACTCCACAGTCCTGGGAGAAATGGACATAAGTGATGTATCAGAGGCACTGACTCCTCAGACTTGTACTCCCTCTTGCTGACCTCAAACAAACAAACAAACCTCTTAAAAAAAAAAATCTGTGTGCATACTGGCCTTTTGCAGTGACAGAGGACACTGTCAGAGACTTGATGGGTAACATGAGCCACCACGAAAAAGGATCCATACGTAAAGTACACAAAGGAATAGGAGAAGTACATTTCAGCAACACTGATCGATGCCCTCATTTCAAGGATACCACCCCCTAGGGTATTGCACGCAGCCTAGACTGAAAGAGAATTCCTACAAAGGAGGCCGATGAAGGAATATCCAATGCTTTGAGTGATATGTGCGTGAATCCTGGGAACAAGAGGTTTGGTCTGCCGACAAACTCAGCAGAAGCAGGAATATGCCCGTAGTTCAAAACCAGCCTTGAGTGTCAGAGCATCTTTGTAGCAAATAGCTTCCGGTTGGCCTTGAATACATGATTCACATTACGAACCTAATGATTTGTGTACCTCCTCCAGAGCCTTCAGAACCAAACCAGTGTTTCAGAGGGAAGTGTTGCAGGGAGAGGAGTAGAAATACTGAAGAGAGCTGAGTCATTCCTTTGAAAGAGGCTGGGCCCTCCTCACCCAGACAGTAACTTCAAAAACAAGGACATTTTGAGAAGAGAGACCCCTCTTCCAGTTATAAAGACATAAAAAAATAAAAATTAAAAAAAAAACCCACATACAATTTTCAGTCGAAGGAAATACTTGTGAATTTTCCTAGTGGTGCTTAAAGGAACTCATTTGCTTCTCTTTTGCTCCAGGAGCAGTTCTCATGCCTCTGCCCAGTGAACGGGCTTTAAATCTCATAGTATCTCTACCCATGGGTGCCACATGCTTCCCTCGCCATCCCACATAATGGGCAAGCCATCCTGCTTCATGTCTCCCAAGCATGCCATGTACATGCAGTCTTCCCACCATGCCATTAGCACCCTTTGGACTCCTCTTCCACACCAGGAAATCCTCAGCTATCCCTCAAATCCCTGTCAAGTGCTTCCTCCCCTAAGAAGCCTTTCCTAGGGTCTCAGTCAATATATGCTCTTTCTTCTACATGGTTAGTCCTTATGTCCTGAACTTTATGGTGGACCCTCCTATGATTTAATGGTTCCTTAAATCTGTATATTTGGTCAATCCAATGCGATAAGAAAATCAGTAAGTGGTATCTAGTGATCACTTAATACGTTGAGGCATTAGACTAAACCCTTTGTAAATACTACCATATTTAACCCTTAAAACCAATTCATGTGGTAGCACCTACCGTCATCCCTGTGTTACAAATGAGGAAAAGTGAGGCACAGAAAAGTTAGGTGACTTGCTCAATGTCCCACCATCAGGCTTGAGTCCAGGTCTGACTCCAGATCCTGTGACTTTAACCACTGGAGTGACCATAGCCTAAAAATGTCCTGTATCTCTCACAGAACCATGTCCACATGTTTATTTTCATTTTCAGTGGGAGAAATTGTAGAATGCCCTAAACTTGACTCCTGACTTCTCAATGTTATTCAGTTACTTAATATTTATTCAGAATTTTTCATGTGCCAACCACAGACTAGATACGTGGGTTAAGATGAAAAAGACACAGCCCCTGTCCACAAGGAGCTCACAGTCACCAAGGAGGGGCTTGCTAAATTGAATCGCCACAGATACACGCCAATTACTGGAGGCCTCAAGCAGGCATGCTCAGTAACTACTTCAAGAAACACTCAGCTGTGGGACCAACACAGTACTGATATATGGAAAGTCCTGGGGCTTCCCAGACTGTCAATAATTTGCTATGTGACATTCAACAAGCAATATTCTATCAGCTCCTGTATAAAATTGAGAGGTTGGGCCACATTAGTGAATTCACAACTTGGCCTATCATCCAAATCCCCTATTCAAGCATTTTTATTTTATCACCAAGTACCTGGGTTAATGGATTTAGGGAATGAATGAATGACTTTGGCTGGTATTGTAAGATTTAGAACAACCCAGAGAGAAAAGGGTTCTACTCTCCTGCTTTTTAACGATGTACAGTCAGTTCCTCATTCTTTGTGGATTCCTGATTTGTGATTTTTGCCTAGTCACTAAATTTTGAGGGAACCAAATATCAATACCCATGGTGATTTTCCAGTCATTGACAGACAGACTTGGAGGGGGTGTGAGGGTGGGGATTGAGTTGCCCCGGATACAAGCCTGACATGCAGTAATACAAGGAGGTGGTCTGCAACCCTGACTCAGCTTTCGTACTGGAGGCAAGTGTCCTTTTCACATTTCTGTTTAGCACCACATTTTTTGCATTTTTGTGTTTTAATTTTATTTTTTCTCAGTGTTCCAAAATTCACTGTTTATGCACCATACCCAGTGCTCCATGCAATATGTGCCCTCCATAGTACCCACCACTAGGCTCACCCAATCCCCCACCTCCCTCCCCTCCAAAACCCTCAGTTTGTTTCTCAGAGTCCACAGTCTCTCATGGTTTGTCTCCCCTTCTGATTTCCCCCAACTCACTTTTCCTCTCCATCTCCCCATGTCCTCCACGTCATTCCTCATGCTCCACAAGTAAGTGAAACCATATGATAATTGACTCTCTCTGCTTGACTTATTTCACTCAGCATGATCTCTTCCAGTTCCATCCATGTTGATACAAAAGTTGGGTATTCATCCTTTCTGATGGAGACATAATACTCCATTGTATATATGGACCATGTCTTCTTTATCCATTTGTCCGTTGAAGGGCATCTTGGATCTTTCCACAGTTTGGCGACTGTGACCATTGCTGCTATGAACATTGGGATACAGATGGCCCTTCTTTGCACTACATCTGTATTTTGGGGGTAAATACCCAGTAGTGCAATTGCAAGGTCATAGGGTAGCTCTATTTTTAATTTCTTAAGGAATCTCCACACTATTTTCCAAAGTGGCTGCACCAACTTGCATTCCCATGAACAGTGTAAGAGGGTTCCCCTTTCTCCACATCCTCTCCAACACTTCTTCTTTCTCGTCTTATTAATTTTGGCCATTCTAACTGGTGTGAGGTGGTATCTCAATGTGGTTTTGATTTGAGTCTCCCTGATGGCTAATGATGAGGAACAGTTTTTCATGTGTCTGTTAACTATTTCTGTGTCTTCTTTGGAGAAATGTCTGTTCATGTCTTCTGCCTATTTTTTGACGTGATTATCTGTTTTGTGTGTGTTGAGTTTGAGGAGTTCTTTATAGATCTTGGATATCAGCTCTTTGTCTGTAATGTCATTTGCAAATATCTTCTCCCATTCCATGGGTTGCTTCTTTGTTTTGTTGACTGTTTCCTTTGCTGTGCAGAAGCTTTTGAACTTGATGAAGTCCCAAAAGTTCATTTTCCCTTTTGTTTCCTTCGCCTTTGGACATATCTTGAAAGAAGTTGCTGTGGCCGATGTTGAAGAGGTTACTGCCTATGTTCTCCTCTAGGATTTTGATAGATTCCTGCCTCACATTGAGGTCTTTTATCCATTTAGAGTTTATCTTCATGTATGGTGTAAGAGAATGGTTGAGTTTTATTCTTCTACACATAGCTGCCCAATTTTCCCAGCACCATTTATTGAAGAGACCGTCTTTTTTCCATGTATATTTTTTCCTGTTTTGTCGAAGATTATTTGGCCATAGAGTTGAGGATCCTTATCTGGGCTCTCTACTCTGTTCCACTGGTCTATGTGTTTGTTTTTGTGCCAGTACCATGCTGTGTTGGTGATCACAGCTTTGTAGTAAAGTTTGAAACCAGGCAATGTGATCCCCCCAGTTTTTTCTTTTTCAACATTTCCTTAGCATTTTAATGCTATTTGTTGGTGATTTCACCTTTTCAAATCACCCCCAAGCCTGGTGCTGAACTACTGTTTTGCATTCCTAAGCACAAGAAGACAGGTGGGCCTTACAGAGAAAATCTGTGCGAAGTTTCATTGAGGCATGAGTTACAGTGCTGCTGTGCATGAGTTTACTGTTAAGGAACCAACTATATTACCACATAAGGCATCTCTAAACAAGACCACACAAAAAACAAGGTTATATGTTGATGAATTGATGAAAATGTTGTAAGTAGAAACTCTTAGGAAACTGACCCTGTAATTCCCCTAGATTGTATTTCCCAATGATTCCATTTTCACTAACCCAGTATTCATGGCAACTTTATAGAACATAGTTGTCACAATGAAAATCGACAGCATTTGTGACCATGCAAGAAAGTTCTTTACAGAGGTCTCTGAGTCAGTTCAAGACATAAACTGTGAGAAAAAGGAGAAGTTCCTTAATGGTAACACTTTGAATGTCTTTGAAAAGTGGTACAAAGTCACCTCTAAGGACCAAGACTAAGGGTGAAATGGGAGGCTGTTTTCAATATGAGCCATTATGCTCTACTGGTTTTTTTTTTTTTTAAGCCATAGTTTGGTTAAACCATCCTTATTAATTTATAGTGATAAAAATGGGGGGATAATTCATTAAATATCTCTAGTCCCTCTTGCCCTTCCAACTCTAAGAAACACCAACAAATAATTTTTCTCCTATCAACAGATGTTGTTCACTTTACCCATTTCTTGATCTATAAAATGGGAAAAGTGATGATATGTATCTTATGGTTCTCATATGGACTAAAGAAAGTAATGTATATGAAAGACTTAGCATCATGCCACTAGAATGTAAGTCATAGCTGTAAGGAAGGCACAGGATAAGCTGGTGCAAAGTCAGGTAGGAAGACCATTGTTTCTGGAGGTTTAACTCTGGATAGAACCTCAGGTCATGGAAACCAATTCCTGGGTGTCCCCATTTGCCTCATCCTCATTATAGCCCTTTGGTTTGGGTCAACACCTTTGGTTTTCTAAGGCTCATGTCAGCACCAATCATTATCAAAAGATAGTGTTTGAAAGCATAAACTTTGGAGTCACACAGTTTGACTCAAACATTTACTAACTATATAGGATTTGGTTCAAGTTAGTTAACATTTCTGAGCCATGGTTATCTCATCCACAATAAAGGAGAGTATCTTCCTTGAACAACTGTCAGGAAGATTAAATGGGATTTTTAGTCAAGGTCCTCTCACAGGGAGATGCCAAGACAAAAATGTGCAAAAAAAAAAATTATCCAGATGGGGAATATTACTTGAAGTGTAAGGAGTTTGTTTGGCATTATGAAAAAAATTAGAAATAGTGGTGACGATTAGACAACATTGTAAATATAACTAATGCCATGGAATTAGGCACTTAAAAATGTTTAAATGACATATTTTTTTAATAATTCACCACAATTGGCAAGAAATGAATTCATTAAGGGAAACACCTGAGACAAAATGGAGAGGGACATAGAAAAGCCATCAGGCTATAATGCAGATATGATCCCAAGTGACAAAGAGTAGAAAGGAATGTTGAATCAAAGAGTCTTAAACCACAGTCCAGTTTTAAGTAAAGTTTACCAAGGCCATCAGGGCGTTGATTGCCTCCCAGGAGTGGGTCTCCTTAGTGCCCCTTGGGGAGGTTATTGGCAAGAAGGCATTAATGGATTTCAAAGCAGAGCAACTGGGACCAGTCAGCAATTGGGTTTTCTGAAGCTGGAGGTTCAAAAGGCTTATTTTCCTGGCTGCAGAGGCATCATACATGTTAAGGTACCTCTCACCTTGAAAAGGTGGAGGAGAGTAAAAATAATGATATTTCTTTGGCAACTATCAAAATCATTGTCAATTGTCATTACCATTATCTCAGTATCACTTGTTCAAAGTAACATACGACTGTAATTAAATCATTTCCAAAATTTTGTGCTACTTGTAGTCAGTCTTACTATGATACTCATGCAGACATCTCCAACTGCACTACAAATATTGTCCTTACTAAACCTGCATTTCTTAGAAGTGTAAGAGAACAAGGTAGGACTCACAAATAACACAAGAGTCAAGAGTTGTGAATGGAACTTACACAGTGCCTTCAAATCTTGCAGTCTTCAAGTCTATCATGAGTCTCCACTGGCGTGGGCACTATCGCATTACTCCTGTATCATCTGCCTAAACCACGTCACCATCTCCAGGCCAAGTAACCAAGGGATGGAGGTCAGTGTGGACTTTTCCTCCTCAAAAGTGAGCCAGGAAGCAATTTCAAAGCAGGTAATCCCATCTTGCTATTCATGACAGCAAGATTACAATCCTGCAGCTTCCCATTTAGATGCCTACGGTGATTCCTGTGCCCTTAAGACAATACGTGTTTGACTGCAATACTCCCTTAAGAAAAAAAGTGTATATGGAGTATTATGCCTCCATCAGAAAGGATGAATACCCGACTTTTGTAGCAACATGGACGGGATTGGAAGAGATTATGCTGAGTGAAATAAGTCAAGCAGACAGAGTCAATTATCATATGGTTTCACTTATTTGTGGAGCATAACAAATAACATGGAGGACATGGGGAGGTGGAGAGAAGGGAGTTGAGGGAAACTGGGGGGGAGATGAACCATGAGAGACTATGGACTCTGAAAAACAACCTGAGGGTTTTGAAGGGGCGGGGGGTGGGAGGTTGGGGGAGCCTGGTGGTGGGTATTGTGGAGGGCACGCACTGCATGGAGCACTGGGTGTGGTGTAAAACTATGAATCCTATTATGCTGAAAAGAAATTTAAAAAAATATTAAAAAAAAAAAGAAAAAAAAGTGTATGACACTCCAATATAATGTGGAAAAAATCCTTTCTGTGTCTTAACATAAAAGGAGAAGTTAGTTTTGTTTAAAAGTCCGAGTAGATGACAGAGATAGAAAGGTAGATATAAGAGTAGGTTTAGATAGCATTTTCACCTTTGGAACTGTTATCTTTCCCTAGTCACTTAATTAGACAGAATCCAGTATATTCCATGTATTCTTTAAGAGAAAAATACATCTGTAAAGAAGCAGTAAAATCTTAAACAACAAGGGGAGAGGGTTTCTTTCTATTGCTATGCTTTCCACCAAGTAAAGCCTGCTGCTTATCTTCCCGTTATGATTCCCCTTACTCCTCTTTCTGATCAAATGTCTATCTTCTATGGCCAGAGGGGTTGGGCACATGATCCTTGACTGATCCAGGGAATAGTCATGTGACTCAAGTAGGTCAATGAGAATCCTTCCGTGATAGGTTTATACACTGAATGGTAGCACATGGGACCAAGAGTGGAAACCATGTCCTCCCTCTTTCTCCAAGGTAACTGACCTTGTTTTATGTAAGTATAAACTTCCCTTTACCACATTAAGAAAAACCCGATGTAGGAAAGCAATCAACACAGAAGCAGTGCTGGAGAAGAAAATAGAAATTTTAAAAAAACATTTAGTCTTGATGACATTTCAAACTCTTTGGTCCAGTCCATTCTGAAGCCAGCTCTACCCACTTTTTCTAACATTAACAGTTGGGCTACATCGTGTAAGATGTCAGGAACCTACAAGAAAGAGTAACTACCAGGTAGGCACCCTGAGGACAAATGCCTCTGAATTAGGAAAAAGGGTTATATTTACAGAATTTTTTTCTTGTATATCCTAGTAATTGCCACTCAACTCACAATAGGATCTGTGCTGACACAGTGAAGGGCAGAGACTGAATCACTTTGGGACTGAAAGTCATTGTAATGCAGAGAATGGCATAAACCATCTAAAAGTCAGTACTTACTCCTCTGAGATAAACTAGAGATCTAACTTCATCCAGACCCTTGGTATCAGTGGGCAAATAAGAACAATTACGTTTCTTAAACTATACACGTATAAACTATAACGTATAAACTATAAACCAAACTGCCCCTGAGGGAGGTCTAAGCTACTGAGAGATCACAATCAATATTTGTGATCTCAAGAAGCTATTAGCTACACGATTATTAGAACCAAGATTCAACATAAGCCACAATAGGTTACTGAAACAGGGGGTTCAATGACAAATTATTCTACTCTTCTTCCACTTGAAGATAACGATTGGCAACCTCTTGTCTCTTTGGATGATCTGAACTGTAAGACAAATATAAAATGATTGAGAAAGTTTTCAACACTTTAGGTGAAGAGGGAAATAGACTCTTAGCAGTTGGCAATCGTCCTTCTCACCCCCAAGCAGGAGATGGTATTCAGAATCAAACCAACATCTAGGAGGAGTAAGTACAAAGAAGGGCAGAACTGCACCACCCTGAGCCTTCAGGGATAGATAACCTGGTGTTCTGGGTATAGGTGGAGCTGAGATAGACACACTCCACAGGCCCCTCAAAGAAAATGTTCACATCCATTTTTCATACCATCACTTGCCTGCCTGGAGCTGGCAGAATCCTCCGGATGGGTAAAGGCCACTGCTGACTGGTTACATTGGATGACAGTATTTGCTACAAAAGGAACTTCAAATATAAAATCCAGGTCTCATTTGGACAATGTGGATTAGATATTTCCCATAATTGCATTATTTGACAGTATCCTATGAGATTTGGTGCAGGTATCGGACACAAACCCCACCCTGCCCTCAATTCCACCAGCAGCTCTACCATTTATCATCACAAACTCATTAGCTCTATTACCCCACAGGTTCCCTGCTACTTAAAAGAGGACATGATGAAATCTCATGGTTTTCATTGTTATCCAAGTATAAAAGTATTTTGCTTGAGTCTATCTGAAAAGTATCATTCCTTAGAGATTGTATAAGCACCAAGTGTCATGAATAAAGGACCTGCTCTCTTTCCTTTGAATCCTAGTGCTTCCCATGCTCTCTGAGAAGAACACTGCAGGAAAGAGAAAACCTGCCTGGCTTAATCTACTACTGGGGCATGCTGGGCTACTCAGCTGGGTCCTCACTGCTCTTCGCAGTGCATGGAATGTCCTTGCTAATGAAACAAGAAAGCAAAACAAACTCCAAAACCCTCTTTTCCTGGCTAAATTTCTTAATTTAGCACTCCTCATAATTGTGTTCCTGTTGGGGCTCATTCTCATGATGGATTACACAAATAGTCTCCAATACATATTACCTTACAAAGAGATTACTTAAAATTGTAAGCTTCAACACAAAAAAGGAAAAGGAAGTCTTTAGCAAGGAATGTTGAGTATTAGTTACTACTGTAGATTATTCAAAGAGCCCTATGCCAAGGGAACATAAAACTGAGCCTAACAAACACTCAGAATTAAGAATCTGTTTCTTCACCATTTACACCATTTATTCATTTATTGCCTTTCAGCTCCAAAAATCACCCTTCACAACCTGCGCTGTAAAAATTAAGTGCGGTCTAAATAATTTTCTTTGGCCAACTGGCATGATGTTACACTTGGTCGGTAAAGGTAAGGGAAGAGACACTTGAGCAGGAAGGGTTTTCTTCCTGGTTCCAGTGGGCTTGCTGAGCAGGCTTCCACAGCCCAGCTGGCTTCTCCTGGCCCGGCACCTGCTGTGCAATCTGCTTCTCCATAATCTGGCTTTGTGGCATGTGCGGATGCTCCAACATCCAGGTCCTGTGGAGCAGGCAGCTTCTTGAACACTAGCCGCCTTCAGTACACAGCGGTCAGTGGTACCCAGGAAATTTCCTATCAGAAAGTCTCCAGGGAGACACCTCTCGGTGACTGCTTTCCCCAGCACCAGAGAGAATACACTGCCAACACACTCTGCCAGCACAGTCTCATAACAACTTCTCTGGCATTCCATGAGTCACCGCCAGGTCCTCTCCAGCAAGGTCTGGGTCTCCACCTTAGAAGTAGAGAGGGTCTCCTCCTCAGATTCTCTATATCAGCCCTGGAACAGTAGCTGTTTCTTTCATCTCATGTTCCTGCCCTCTTTACTCCTACCAGCCAATCCCTCATTACTACAACCTCCTGGAACAATTAATTCTGTGTATTGATCTGTCTTGTTCAGGTTACTCTAAGCTGTCTCCTGATCGGGCTCAGAAACAGCATTGCATATGCATGTACACACACATTCCTAAGTTGCAAAATGGGTATAAACTGTTTGGAAAGCTCCCTAGCAAAACAGCAACACTCTTGCTAACCCTGATTGTTTTTATCCTCAGAGTAGCCTCATAAGACAAAATTTTATCCCCGTCTTACAGATGGCAAACTAACAGGTAGAGTGGTAAAATTACTCACCAAAGGTAACAAAACCACAGGAGATGTCATAGTTATTACCATCAAGATTGACAAGCTGTCTCCCCAAACTGGAGAAGTTAAGATTAAGGATTATTCTAACTCTTTCTCTTAGTTTCCCCCCCCCTAAAAGGCAGGATTCAAACCCAGGATAACTGACTCAGAAACGTATGCTCTGCACGGCTATAAAGTGTGCACAACCCCTACTTTGCAACATGTCATATGCTATTTGGTAGAGCAGGTAGGGGTAAAAGTAGCTTCCAGTAGAGACTTCCGGCTTGCCTCAGACTCCTGGGAAGTATGGTCTTTGTAAAATTCTTCCCACGTCCAGCTTGGCAGTCTGCTAGTGTGAAAGGGGCACAGCCAGAGACCAGTGACCAAGGGGAGCTGATGTCAGTCAAACAGCATCTGTGTGTTGACATCCAATGTCCAAATCATATGCCAGCATTTTTTAATACAGGGACAATTAGCATCAAGACTGATTATGCCTCTCCAAAACAGGGAAGATATTTACCTTAGGGATCAATCTTACTTTTTTCCTAGCCTTCTTAAAGAAAGAAAGAAAGAAAGAAAGAAAGAAAGAAAGAAAGAAAGAAAGAAAGAAAGAAAAGAAATGCCACCTGCAAAGCATTTATTGGGGAATTTTTAATGACTTGTTAAATCTCAACTCATTATCAAGAAAAGACTTAAATCTGCAAAGGATTAAATATTGTGATCCATTCTGCTTTGCTAGAAGTCACATTAACCTCCAAAAGAGTGGTGCCAACAGATCAACAGAGAATACGCCAGACAAGAACCTATAGAAACATAAGGCTTCCTTGAAAAAAAAAAAAAAAAAGCTACATCATTTTTAGCTCTATCAAGTCCTGGCTTAGAACTCTGTTTTGCTTGAATCAAAGACCAAGGTGGGCTGCCAACAATGATTCCCTGACGTCTGCTGGAGGAAGTCCAACCCCATAGTCTAGAACTCAAGGTCTTTAGAGACTGTCTTGGCCTTATTGGCATAGCAGCATCTTCTCCATACCTAGGGCTAAGATTCAGCTAGGACTCAGAGAAAAAACTCCTCTAGTTGTTAAAATACTGCAAAATCTCTGTGCTATGCAAATAGCTCCTTCCCCAAGATTTCCCACCCCCTGCCCTTCCACAATCCACCAACCAAGAATTTAAATGCATGAAACAACTAAGAGACCTATAGAACCTTTTCCAGGCCTCTGCCAGTGTAAATTCTGGTTCATCAGTGTTCCTGCCAATCATTCCCCCAAAACTCCTGCCTCTTAGATGGCCTTTGCCAGAGCAGTTGAGGACCACAACAGAAGAAAAGGCATCCTTGACACTGGCTCTTGTTACTGACATGCTGGTAGATAAATATGTGATATCTATGTAGACCTTGAGACTGTGCCCATCTACCACCAGTCTGCTCTCCCTGAGGTTGATATATAGCTACTAGTGGGAACTGCATCCTCTGGGGCACATCAACTATATAAGATATTCTGGGTTCCACAAGGAAAAAATGGGAAAGTAGACTGGCTGGAAATAACAAGATTCAGCCCAGATACTGGCCAAGCACTGAGTTCTATCAGTATAGGTGGTTCTATTGGGCATGCTAGCAACAATAGGGAGGCTACAGGATTCCAAGGAGTGGTCCAGGTCAGGTGGCATGCTAGGTGTAGTCCCCCTTACACTCTCCCAGTTGAATTTCACCTCCATTTAATGGAATGAGTTGTTCAAAACCTTCTGAATTCTCACCCATGGTGAGCATTAAAATTAATTTTGTTCATAAAACTGAGAGCTACCACATCCATAGCATGAACCATGCTAACCATGTGCAAACTTACTTAAACGTCGTCAACATCATGATGATTATCCTGTTTTACAGATAAATAGAGGCACAGAAAGGTTATTTAAATTTAAGAGAAAGAGACAAGATTTGAACCAGTCCTTCCAGCAACAGGGCTGTTTCCTCTATCTTGGCCTGAAGGATGAAGTTTGATCTGATCAAATATAGCATTCCAAGAAGGGGTACCTGCACCCCAATGTTCATAGCAGCAGTGTCCACAATAGCCAAACTGTGCAAGGAGGCAAGATGTCTTCAACAGATGAATGGATAAAAAAGATGTGGTTCATATATACAATGGAATATTACTCAGCCATCAGAAAGATGAATATCATTTACATCGACGTGGATGAAACTGAAGGGTATTATGCTGAGTGAAATAAGTCAATCAGAGAAAGAGAATTATCATATGTGGAACATACAGAATAGTGCAGAGGTCAAGAGGGGAAGGAGAAAAAACTGAAGGGAAAGAAATAAGAGAGAGACAAACCATACAAAACCCTCGACTCTGGAAAACAAACAGGGTTGTGAAGGGGAGGTGAGTAGGGGACGGGGTAACTGGGTGATGGGCATTGAGGAGGGCATGTGATATGATGAGCACTGGGCAACTAATGAATCTCTATACCAAAAACTAATGATGTACTATACATTGGCTAACTGAATTTAAACAAAAAAAATACAGCATTCCAATAAACTTTTAGTGACACATTTGATAATAGAGATATTGAGTATTTTAAAATTTCAGACAATATTATAAGAGCTGGAAAATCTTGAGTATAATTGCTCTGAGTTCACCATAACCTGAGTTGATGTAACCCCATGCACATTAATGGGAAAGTCATTGCAAGAATTTGTGCAGTTCCCCATGTCAAATCAGGACTCAGACTAGGGCATTATTTAGCTAGTGATAGTTCAAGTTAAAGATCCCAACAATTCTATTGTTAAAAGTAGTACGAAATTATTAGAACATCATGAATGATTTTTACTGTAAGCTCAACTGGCAAACAGTTTTAAATAGTTCAGTTACATTAGAGAATGAAAGGGATATAGGTTACTAATTTTTTTTAAGATTTTATTTATTTATTTGACAGACAGAGATCTCAAGTCAGCAGAGAGGCAGGCAGAGATGGGGGGGTGAAGCAGGCTCCCCACTGAGCAGAGAGCCCAATGCAGGGCTCGATCCCAGGACCCTGAGATCATGACCTGAACCGAAGGCAAAGGCCCAACCAACTGAGCCACACAGGCACCCCCGGATTTCTAATTTCTATATGTTCATGTATTACCACATCAGTAATGGGTTTTATTTTCAACCTAGTCCATGCCCCAATTATCAGGTTCCCTGTTAGTCAAACTTGTTTATGCTTAATAATTATCTTTCCCTCCTACAATGACCCCCACCAGTCCCATTAGTTCACTTACTTCATCTACACAGAACATTTCTAAAGCTTTTCCCAAGAGTTCCACTTTACCTATCCTCATCTTCACTGCCTACAAGGAGTTAAATCATTTCCCTCAAAATTCCGGTCTATCTAAAAGCTCAGAATGCAACATTTGAAAATAGGATCTGTGCAGATTTTTCTTCCTTTTTTTAAAAATTCAATTAGCCAGTATACAGTGTATCATTAATTTCAGATGTAGATTTCAATAATTCATCAGTTGCATATAACACCCAATGCTCATCACATCATGTGCCCTCCTCAATGCCCATCACCCAGTTACCCCATTCTCCCACTCACCTCCCCTCCAGCAACCCTCACTCTGTTTCCTAGAGTTAAGAGCCTCTCATGGTTTGTCTCCATCTCTGATTATTTCCCATCCAGTTTTCCGTCCCTTCCCCTACGATCCTCTGTGCTGTTTCTTAAATGTGGAATATAAGAATCTATGCAGATTTAACTACTGAAGAGAAGGTCATGCAGGAGCAGACTCAGCTCTAAATCCAGTAACTGGTGTCCTTTTAAGAGGAAGGGACACAGAGTCAGAGAGAAGCAGCTATGTGCAAACAGAGGTAGAGACTGGAGTGATGGCAGCAACAAGTCAGGGGATCCCAAAGATTCCAACGAGCCACCAGAAGCTAGGAAAGACACCTGAGACCAGTTTCTCCCTTAGAGCCTCCAGAAGGAGCCAATTCTACCAGCACCTTGATTTCAGACTTCTGGCCTGCCAAATTATAGTCAACCAATTTCTGTTGTTTTTAGCCATCCAGTTTGTAACAATTTTTTACCAGCAGCTCTGGGAAACCAATACTCTGCCCTTAACCCCTATGGTCTAACAGTAGTTCCCACATCGTACTGTGTATCCAGAATCACCTAAAATTTAAAAAAAAAAAACAAAAAACAAAAAACAAAACCTTGCTGAATCACAGAAGTGAGCCCCAGCCCAAATTTGAGCTGTTCAGAGTTTCAAGATCTGAGATGGGGTCTGAGAATGTGCAGGTCTAACAAATACCCCGGTGATGCTGATATTGCTGGTCTAGGGACCACATTGAGAACGACTAGGTCTATACTATCCATTTTAGCACTTAACTGCATTCAGTTTAGAACTTCATTACATTATATCTTACATCATGTTCATAATCAGTTCATAAATACAAGGTCTGACTTCTCAGTGATCCCATGAGTGCCACAAAATCCAAGCTTTAACCCACTTTTGTTTATCCACAGGGCAGAGTGGTGGCTGGCACACTGCTCTGTTGCATAGTCTAAGCATAATTGTTGAGAGCACCAACTTTATGCACTTCAATCCCATTTGCTCATTGGCAAGATGGGGTTACTGGTTTATAATAGGAATTTTTGTTAACATCGATGAGACAATATATGGATGGCCTGGATTCTAGAGTGTGTGCAACCAGTGTTGAGTGCTGTTTTTGAACATTGTTTTTATTAATCCAAAAAGCTGGCTACATCTAGGTAGACTCCTACAAAACTGCAAAGATGCCAGAGTTGAAATCCAGAACTTGTCAGAAGTCTCAACTCAAGATGTTAGGGACTTTGTGCACATCATTCAGCCAGAGACAGCCTCAAGGAGGAAAGTCCCCTCACAAACAGGAATATGGTGGAAGTTCTGATACTGATATGCCCTAGTTAAGAATCAAGTCAGCTGTTGGTCCAACTCTGAGCTTCACTGGCTCAGTTATTCCAGCTCTTTCCTGGTTCCTTCATAACAAAACCATTCCTTATATCCCAGTTTCAGAATCTCAGCTCCTGATAACTCTTCCCACCCTCATTTCATCTCAGCCTCTGCTTTGGTTCCTTACCCAAAATCAAGTTCTTCCCAAGTCTGTATTTCTGTTATTTTATCCAATTTCCTGGGAGTGAGTCATCAGTATCTCTCGGAAGCCAAATGTCCAACTCCCCTCATCTCTGCCTCCTACCTACACAGGGACCTCCTCTGGTGCCAACTACTCATGGCTTAAACCTCTTACTCCATGGTCCCCCTTACCCTAGTTCATCCCACCTGGCCCCCTATGTTCTCTAAGCCTTGTGATGGAAGGAACCAGAGTTCAGGGTCTAATTGGAAAAGAAGAATACGAATTAAAAGTCAAAAGGAAGGCAGAGGCAGGGTCCTAGAACCCACAAAGAACAAAGTGTGCTGGGAGCAAGCAAGAAGAAAGAGAAGGTATGAGAAGAGTAAGACAAGAGAGAGAAGGCCCCCAGCCATAATCATGACATTTGACAAGAGCAAAGCTAGCCTCACAATCACCAAATGTCCAAGCTTCCAGAGTCAGTGGGGTAGGAAAGTCTTTCCCCCCCACCCCGTCCCCACCCGCCCAGAGATAATGATCTACTGGTTGGAAATGGCTCATTAGAGCAAATGGAGACCTTCCTGTTGCCTTTTTTCTTTTGGGGGTTTTGTTTCATTTTGTTTTGTTTTTGTCAGGGGCCACTGGTAGTATAGGAAAATTCATGCTGCAGGATACTAGGTCACACATCCATCACAGTAGAGGTAGTCGATAATGAAAAAGCAAGTACTGACAAAAATTTTGAAGGCAACGTGCAGCACAAAATGAGGGTGCAGATAATCCTCTGAATAAAGGCAGTATTCACCTTCAGAACCAAATGCTGTCCACTGAACTAGGCAAGTAATATTGAAAAAGGCCACAGAGGAGAATTCCATGTCAGGTGTGAAGGGCAGGAGACAAGAGTCTGCTTTGGTCAGCTTTCCCTTTAAAGCCAGCAAGAAGGCAGGTGGATTTCCACATACTCCAACACCAGCCCCACTCCCTTTCCTATTGTCATCCTGATGAGAGTTGATTTGTCCCTTCCCTCACGAACACTAAAGAGGAACTTCAGTGAGTGAGTACCTACTCTGGGACAGCAGCTAGAGAGCCCAGCGACGGAGAATCCGCGTTGGTGAAGAAAGCAGTGCATCGATCTACATCCAACCCAAACATCTCTTTGCAGATGGGTAATAAACCGAACACAGGTAGCTTTTCTTTCATGAAGGTTGGTCAAGAAAGGGAACAAAAATTTTTAAAAAATAACTGTTTAATACTGCCCATTTGATAACATGTGCTGAGAAGACAGACGAGAAGAAGGTTGTTAGGATGTGCTCAACACAGCTTGACCCTCCTTAACCAGAGAGAAAATTGTTGAAATCTCTCCCCAACACCCAAGTCACACTGCTGATTGATACCCTGTATCAACCCTGTACAACGTGATCCTTGTATGACTTGCAAGGTAAGGGGACCAGCCTTTTCTTTAAATATAACCCTGGACTTTCTCCAGGACATAGGTATTGTTTTAGGATGTGCCTAAAGCATGGAACATAAAACCAAAACCAGAGAGGGGTAAGACTGAGAGAAATAGATGACAGTCCTGGTTCCAGCTGTAACATAATCTGAAGGACACTGTTCAACTCAAAAAGAAAAAAAAAATTGAGAGAATAAGCCTTAGATTTAATATAGATTATAATGTCACCTTGTGACGTATATTATAATGGTACGTACTCTGCCTTGGTTTTCCAAGCAGTAACTTTGGTTTATTAACTTCACTCATATCTGGGTTGAAAGTTATTGACTCTACAATAAAAACAATCGTCTGTAGAAATGTTTCTTTTTACCTTAGAGATCTCATCTAACTCCTGAGGAATATGTAAAGCCCCTTTGCAGACAGGGCCATGGACATGTGCTAATCACCATCATTCACAAAAGGACCTATTAAGTAGCCAATCCAACACAGATGCAGGAACATGCCCTCCAGGTACTTAACCCAGTATTACTCAACAGTGTTCCTGTAACCTCCAGTGAGTAAATCCATGAAACTGGGCATTCACCAAGTTCCAAGCGAATAGAGATGGGGCTCCTTCATTCATTCATGCTCTCTAGAACCTCAGATGCAGTTCAGTTCATTAGATCTTAATATATAGAAATGAAAACTATGCAGATGTGTTCAATGGATTCAGGCAGGGTTGCAGGGCTAGCATAAAGGCACTCAAGAAGAGATTAATTAAACGGGAACGTGGATCAGTCCAATCAAGCTTCAGTTATTCTGAGGTCCACAGCTTAGCATTCTCCTTTCAGATCAACGTGGAAACTAGTCAGTGCAAAACAAGAGAATACAGGGTGAAATCTCTAATATAATTGCTTCTTGAAACCCTGTGAGCAGTAAAATTTAGGGAAATGCTATTCCAAGTGCCAGTCTCCAAGAGGTTTGTTACCCATCTGCAAAGAGATGTTTGGGTTGGATGTAAATCGATGCACTGCTTCCTTCACCAAAAAAGTTTTGCTTGCCTGCCAAAACACAAAATGTTATCTGGCCTAAAGCTCTGGCCTATGATATACTTGATTTGCATGGTAAGACAAGCTCTTTATGTCATCGAGAATGGGTAAGAGTTTAGAGACCTCCGCTGATCCTAAGACCACACTTTGGGCAGAACTGGTTTAAGAAATTAGACTCTGGAGTCAAGGGGCCTTGGGCTTAAATCTATACCTTTGGTCCCCTGAAATAAATAATACACATGTTAGTTTAAAAAAATAAATAAATTTTTTAAAAATTTAAAATATCAGGGCACCTGGGTGGCTCAGTGGGTTAAAGCCTCTGCCTTCGGCTCAGGTCGTGATCTCAGGGTCCTGGGATCAAGCCCCGCATCGGGCTCTCTGCTCAGCAGGGAGCTGGCTTCCTCCTCTCTCTCTGCCTGCCTCTCTGTCTACTTGTGATCTCTATCTGTGTCAAATAAATAAATAAAGTCTTAAAAATATTTTTAAATATCATCCAAAATTTAAAAAAAAATCCATACCCTTGGGCAAATAATTTGCCCCACCTCAATCTACTTATTTGTACAATGGAGATAACAATACCACCTACCTCATTAGGTCATCATGAGCATCAAATAACGAAGTGTCTAAAACATGTAACATGGAGCCTGGGATATGATCAACAATAGCAGAATGCTACTGTACCTTATAGTTTGGCTCCTTAACATTCCTTTCTTATATAGAATGTTCCAGTAAGAAAGAAATGCAGAGGTCATAGTAACCCACCCAGAAAGAAAGAAAGAAATGGATAGAGGGAGGGAGGGAAGGAAGGAAGAAGGAAGGAAGGAAGGAAGGAAGGAAGGAAGGAAGGAAGGAAGGAAGGAAAGAAAAAAGGGGGAGAGAAGGAAGAAATGAACAAAGGAAGGATAAGAGGGAGGGAGGAAGGAAGGAAGGGAGAAAGCACAGAGCAACAGATAAACACACAATACAGTTTAGAGAAAATACGACTAAATGTCCCAATTCCCAGGCTCTAGTTCTCACTTACTACTGAGACCCCTGAGATAATTCATTTCATTCCCTGTGCCCCAACTTCCTCATCTTTTAAACTAAAAAAAAGTAAAAGAGGGATAATGTTTCAGTAAGAACATTACCATGGCTGCGTATGTCCGAGTCCTGCCATCAGATAGGACTGTGACTTGTAAAAGCACAGTACATGAATACAGATGGAAGGGTGGAAGGAGGGTCCCCCTATGTGAGCACTTCAAGAGCACTTCAGATCTCTGAAGGGACTTCCTAGCCCAGAGCTACCCATTGGCAAGCTCCTTCAACCACAACCACTTGCCAGGCACTGGACCTCCTACCCCACCCCTCCCCACCCCCACCCCCCCATCCCTACCCCCATCGAACAGCCCAAGAGCTGTGAAAGCCATCCCCAGGCTATGCTGGTGCAGATCAGCTTCCCCCGCTGCCTCCGGGAACCCACACTGTAAGTTCATTACCCATTGTGAAAAAGTCATTTATCCTCAAATCCCTGAGCTCAGAGCCCTTTCAGGTTGGTGCCCTCTAGTTTTTGAACCTTGTTGCTTCTAATTGGTTGTGACGTCCACCTTCTCTGTATGCCACAGATTATTGTCCCTTGCTTGCGCCTTCCTGGATTTCCTTCTTTGTTCCCATATTTGTTATTTCTGGGACTTCAGGCAGCCTTGTGGCCTTTGGACAGTAGGAGAAAGGTTAAAATGTCAGCCAATGAGAAAGAAAGAGAGAGACACACAGACAGATGGGCAGACCCGTCTTTAAGGATACTGACCTGATTTGGAACCACTCCCTGGGCAGGGAGGACACAGAATATTCAGATAAGGAACAGGAACCAGAATGGAGTTCTAGCCTAGGGAGAATTTGGTATCAGCAGACATTAGAAGTGGTCTAGGTCAAACTTCTATGTGTAGATAATAATAATAACAGCAACAACAACAACAACCTGGGTAGGCTTTCTCTTTAGGGCCTTTAGTCCTTGCTGCATAGGACAGAGGCCAAATATTATGGACTGGGAAGGAACAATAATTAGACCTGTGCCTCTTTAAGATGCACAGTCTAATTCAGTAGGTCTAGGGTGAGAGGAGAGATTCTGAATTTTTAACCAACTCCCAGGCAATGTCGGTGCAGCTGGGTTCTAACTAACCAGGATAGACACAAATGGCTCATAAAATGGAGAATCTGTGAGCAAGCAACAGGAAAGAGGCTGATAAGCTGAAGGACTGTCGGATTCAAGGACGATGACCTTAAAGAAGCGTATACACCTGCAACAAGGGCTCAAGGAAGCTGACTTCACGTGAGGCGTCCATGCTGTAAACCAGAGTCTCCGAATATGAACGTGGGAGAATTGCTTCTGCCCCATCAGGTTTGTAATCTAATACTAGTCTCTAACTTTAATCTACCGATAGACAACAGCAGAGAATGGCAGGATTACAAAGACAAGAACTCGAACACCCAAGGTCAGCAACACCTTCAAAGCTGAATGGTTTTCCCTTCTATCTCATCCATCATTCCTGCAGCCAGGGTCACGGCTGATTCCTCCAGCTGGAGGACCACAGGCTGCCCCCAGCTCCTCTCCGGTCTCTAAGTTTCTTTGCTTCTTCCCTGCCTCCAGTTCACTCTCCCTCAACAGCCAGGAGCAGACTCTTTGCTTTTGCTTTTATTTTAAGAAAACCAGAATTCCACTTCTGCCCAAGACAAAGAGACAGAGTGGATCGACCCTCCTACTTGGAACAAAGCCTTAGGAAACAACAGTTTTGATGACACTGAACATCATGCCGTGGAAGGGTGATCCTTGAGAGAGAGAAGAGCCCATGAGGCCAGCCCTGTCGTTTCCTGAGCTAATTGTGTAAGACTGTCTCCAGGCAGGGGCTCCCAGAGGGGGACCCACGCAGAGCCCGATGGACTCTCCAAGTGGAGACCGAGCAGAGTCTGGAAAGACCAAGGCCGCAGAAGTAGAGAGCCTGGATTTCTGTACCAAGCCTCCTTCAGGCATTTCAGCAGAGTACTAACAGCATGTAGGAGAACGCTACCTGTGGCCAAGGAAAAACCCACCCAAAAGGATTAGGGAACAGTTCCCTGGGACAATCACCTGGGAATCTGGCCTATCCCAGGCAGAGTGAACCTGAAACTGTGGGGTGGGGCCAGGCTGCTGTGTTTCAACAGGCTCTCCAGGTAATAGGCTGACATACATCCGGTTTTGAAAATGACTGCCCTCACACGGTGGCTCCCATCCCCGGCTGAGTCTTAGGAGATCAGTCATCTGCTTTGAAAAATCATGGTGCCTATACCCCGTCTAGAGAACAACTAAGTAGATCTGACTCCCGGGCGGAGAATCTGCATTTCTAACAAGATTTGTGAGGTTGAAGCTGCTTGTGCCAGAATCATTCTTTGAGAACTAGGGTCTGCTGTCTGACGAGGGGTGAAGGCCGCCTTTGGTAGCCAAGGGCTGCCCCTGGGGAGACCAAAAATGGCACAGCTAGGAATCCAGGTAGAATCTGACAGATTGCCTCAAACCACTCCAGTAATGGGGAAATAACTACTTTTTGAAATATCCTACCTGGGGATAACTCCAGTTAGTAAGATTTTCTTGCATGCTGGGCCAAAATCTTGCTCTCTGTGGCCTTTCTGTTTTTAATCCTTATTAAGGTCTCTTCCTTTTTCTGACTTCACTTTTCTCCCTTTGAAGGGATTAAACTCGGTTACCGAGCTGTGGTTAATCACTTTCAGTAAAGTGATGCTACTTGATTTGTCCAGTTTCTTCATATCCTGGATCTATCAGGACTGCGATCCTCCAACTTCCTTGTACCTGACATCACAAAGGAACCTGATGAGAAGGTAGACATTTGGTCTCCCACCCCCAGAGCCTCCCATGCGGTCGTCTGCAGTGGGTACCAGGTGTCTGCATTTTCATGAGCCCCAAGAGCACTTCTGATGCTCTAGGCCACATCCTGGGACCCACAGCCCGAGGAGCTTTCTCTCCAGCTCAGCTTCCAATGAAGCAGTATTTTCAGAATGAATCCTTTCTGTGATTTTTCAGCAAATCACTCCCGCCACATCCTAAGAACTCGCGTTCTGAACGCTGAAAATTCTGCAAACACCTCCAGGTAGTTCTGCCAAGGAGGGCCCCTGCTGTTTCCAGGTGGCCTGGGTGTCAGAGTTACTGCCGAGCTTTATAAACACCAAAGGTCCCCCACCACCAGGGAAGGCCAGGCCCCCTCTTACCCCACTGGCCAGCTAAGCACTGCATGGCCCAGTACGCGGGCCACCTGATGGAAATCCTGTTCATCTCCCACCCTTTTCCAAATGCCCCCCACCCCATTTTTCTCCTTCGTTCTTATCCCTCTTTATCTTCTGTCAATAGCTTCTGTTTGGGGAGCCTCTCTTATTTGAGTAGAGTTGACACACAATGTTACATCAGTTGCAGGTGTACAACATATCAACTTCTCTAGATGTTACGGTATACTGAAGAGTGTAGCTACAATCCATCACCAAACAAGGCTATTTACAATACCACTGACCATATGCCTTATGATGTGCCTTTTCCCCCCATGACTTATTCATTCTGTAACTGGAAGCCTGTATTTCCCACTCCCCTTCACCCATTTTGCCCACCCCCCCCCCATCTCTTTCCCTCTGGCAGCTATCAGTTTGTTGTTTTTATAGCTCTGGTTTGGCCTTCTGTTTTATTATTCATTGTTTTTGGCTTTTTTCTATTTCTGGGGCCTCTATGTCAACAGTTGGCACCATGTTAAGAACATTCCATGTCCTATCTCATTTAGTCTCAACGATCACCTGGGAGTTCAGGATTGTTTTTACAGTTTGGGGAGAACAGAATTCACTGCTGTGGCTGAAAGGAAGAGCCCAGAGCTAATATTCAGAATAGGTCAAACACACAGGCGCAGACAAAGAAAGCACAGGTTACCCCAGGTTTTGTGGGAGTGTCTGTGTCCTGGAGCAAGGTAGGGGTCTAAGTTCCGTGGGGATATTTGGGGACCTATGCCAGGAACAAGGGAAAAGGCAGTGGTTATCGATCCCTGAGGCTTTGACTGGATCTTATCTTGACTCTCTCATCCTTCCCCATTCAGCGCCCCATCTGTAGCAGCCGGCCCCAGGGCCTTGTCTCCTGCTTGCTAACGTATAGAACACTCAGCCTTCCAGCAAAAGGTTCATCCACAGGTGGTTCACATACTTGGCACCAGAGAGGGCAGCCTGGGTAGCAGGAGTCAACCACCGGCTCTCAGGGACTCGACTCTCCCCAACAGCTCACCTGGTCCAAGTGAGAGCAGAGTATGGAGACATTCAGCAGAAGAGCCTTCCATCAGCTTCCCTGCCAGGAAGTCAAGGCCATGCTGAGCAGAGCATCCCTTGGCTTTCAGTTACAGCATTTCAGCTTCCTTTAAGCACTGGTTAATGACTCATTCAGCTTACTCAGGGTGGTGAGAGCCCAGACTCAGAGAAATTTAGCTCTAATTCTAGCAATCACTGCCACTGAGGTAGTTAATGTCTCATTCACTACAAGAGGAGTTCTCAGACCTTCCAAGAATTCCATTTTTCTGGGAAGCCCTAGGAACTATGGATCAGAGAACTTCTATTCGCAAAGCATTCAGAACGTGTGAAAGCATACAACTGTTTCTTCCAAGTGGCAAATATTAGTGTATTTTGTATGGGAGGGGAAACATCTAAAGGCAAAGCTGTCTCTGTACTCAAGGAAAATTTCAAATAGCTACAGAGCAGTGTAGATAGGACCATGGGTGAAGCCATGTTCAGTTTAAAACGTTTCCCTGAAAGGTAACTTCATAGTCTTAGCTTAGCTAAGAGAAAGATACTGTTGGCATACTGCAAACATGACTTCATATTCAAGACCTACTTATAGGACTTTGGGCAACTTCCCTAATTCATGTTCCAGGTCTCTAAATTTCCAGGTCCCATAAATTTTAAATCTTCTTAAAACCAAAGCAAAAGCTCATGTCAACTGCTTGAGTGTAAACAGTGAATACCACTTAGATTTTGCCACCATGTGTTTTCTGATTAACCCCTAAGACAGACATGTTCTCTAGAGAAACAGACCCAGCGGGATATCCAGATGGAGACAGATGATGTCTATCTGAAGAAATTTATTATAGGAACTGGCTGGTGCAGTCTGGGAGGATAAGAAGGGCCATGATTGGCAGGCTGCAAGCTGGAAAACCCAGAAGGCCAGTGATATAATTCAATACAAGTCTGAAGGCCTGAGAACAACAGGCCAGCTGATGGTCTGAGTACTAGCCTAAGTGGGAAGGTCTGAGAACCAGGCGCACTGAGGTCTGAAGGCAAAAGTTGGAGATGTCAACTCAAGTGAGAGAGACCATTTGCCTTTCTGCTCCTTTTTGCTCCCTTGGGGCCCTCCATGGATTGGATGCTGGTCATCCACATGGATGAAAGCACCTGCTTTTCTCAGTCTCATGCAGATGGTACTCTAATTGTGAGACACCCTCACAGACCCAGCCAGAACTGTCATCTCACCAGGGCTCAGTCCTGGTGAGACCGGGGCTCAGTCAAGCTGAACATGAAATTAATCATTACAGGATGAGGCTTTCCTTTTCCTCATTACAGGATGAGGTCTGGTGTTTTTCATGCCCACAAGCCCATGTAAAGAACACAGCCCTGTCCCCAGTCCTTTGTGATGGGGCAGCCATACAGGTGATCTACTACTCCCATCACCATCTTCCAGTGACTCTGGTTGGAGCAGGGTGACACCTATGTCCCAATGCAGCCAACTCATGTGCTAGCTGATGGCACTGAATTCTCAGGGGAATGAAGCCTTCTGGCCAGTCACGGGAATTTGAAACAGGGAACAAAGGGAGGATGATAAAACTATTACAAGCAAAAATAAGTAGCTAAAGTAGAGCAGCAGAAACCATGAAGTGAATGGAGGTGGAGAGAAAACATAGCAGGTTTGGAATGCAAACAGGAGAGGCAGGAGGTACCCTCAGCAGTGATGTGGAACAGAGCTGGGTCAGTGATGCACCGCTGGAGGGCTCATCCATTCATGCCTGCTGTCCCCCACTCCACGGCTGTCCTAGACCTGGTTCCTGTCTCCAAGAAGCCAGATCATACCATGGTTCCTTGCACTGCATTCCTGGGAAATCCCATTCCTTTATGGCCACGTGTCTCCTTCCCCCAGCTGGGTTTCTAGGATTCTCCAGATCTTCAAACTAGAAGAACTTAACTCCTGTGATACTAAACACCAGAGTCTGTGGGAACCTGTGCAGGTGCAAATGGATCAAATATTGTAAGAGGGGTTTACGTCAGTCATAACCGCAGGGACCCCTTCAAATTCCAGCCATTTTGCTAGGAGTCTTCACAACTTCAGCTAAGATAGAATCTTCGTGTCCTCCACCCTTTTATTTCCTCCCTGGTGGCAGGTTGGACTTGTCTAGGGAGTCTGGACACAAACAATCCTAAGAAGGGAGGCACCACTTGCCTATTAGTCATACCAGAACTTCAACTTACTCCCTTTTCTCCAGATTGCATCATGCCCTTTAAAAAAAAAAAAATCAAGGGAAGGGGCCCTTAATGATCTTTATTTCTCCTCTTAGTTTAATGCAAGCAGCAAGGGAGAGGAGAATTCGTGGACTAAGCAAGTTGCTGGAGTAGCTGTTAAAGTGATGTGTGGAGGGGACGGCAGCAAAACCTGCTTAGTACTCAGAAACACCTGCTGGGAAATATTTTTTCTGCATGGGTTGCAAACAGTATTAAAACGATTTCTTTAGCGGAAGAGGAGGGGTGCCAGGGGCGGCTGTTTCTGTGGGCCAGCATTGTGGAACAAGACCAGAGAGAATTAAGAAATCAGCAAGGGGTGGGGAGAGGAGGCTGGGGGTCTCTGGCTACGCCGGACCCTAGAGCTCTGCCAAACTGACCCTTATTCTGCAGCTCTTCAGGGAATTTCTGGCTCAGGCCATCGGTTCCCACTTGGCCGCCCTCGTTTTGTAGTCTTGGGGGATTTCAGAGTGCTCTCTCAGCCTCAATTCCCTATAGCTGGTGTGGCAAAGGCATTTTATTATGTGCTGAGGGCTAGGCAAGACACACACAGCTCCCCCCTCTCTGGGGAGGTCAAGAGCTAACATTCCCCCTTCTGTCTACACTCCTTCTGCCCTAGTTTGGGTTCCAAGCATCTCTCAGCAGAATTATTCGCGTGGCCACCTACCAGGTCTCTCTACCTCTGGTTTCTCTCCTCCTTCCCTCCGTCCTCCACACCAGTGCCATCAACCTCTAAAATGGAAGCAATCCAATCTGGCCAGAGTCTCACAACATCTATGGGTTCCTTTCAGCCACAGAATTCAGTCCTCGTCTCTTGGCCCTGCTTACCACCATCTGATCCCAAGTCACCAATTCATCTTTAAATCTTCCATTAAGCTCATACCAGCAATCTACGCTCAGAAGCTCATGATTCCCTAAGCCTTCCACGAGCCCCTCTCTCCATGCCTTTCTTCTTGCTATTTGTTCTGTCGGGAGAGCCTTTTCTTGCCTATAGGATTCTAAATTCCAAGCCCCAGGAAACTGAAGGAATGATGACATCGTGGACATAAATAGGATATCTGGAAAGGAAAACAACCAGTTCAGACTCCATGACGTCAGGTTCAAGGTGGTATCAGGGCCTCCAAAAAAAATATTCAAGAGACCAGAAATATATTCAGCAGATCCAGAAAGGAGAGTCAAAGCCAGCAGGTTAGATTTAGGAGTCGTTGACTAGAAGACAATAAGTAGTTACACAATAAACTATTGTGTTCTCTAAGGGAGCAGGTGCTTTTGAGATGGTTCGTCACTCCGCTGTACAGATTCTTTCTGGTAAGCAAATGTCTCATTTCATGTATTTTTCCTCTCAAAATTTCATCACGCTAATTCAGACCTCAAAAGAACCTGAATAATTACATATGGATGGAGAGAGAGTGACAGACAAGCACCCACAGTGGTGAAACATTTCACGAACACAAATTACGCCAAAATTCCTATTTCAAGATGTCCTCCTTTGGGGGGTTCTCATTAGCATATTCTACGCAACAGCCCTGAGGAGTAAGTTGCATTCTGCTTCTGGTCTGTCCCCAGAATGGACTTTCTCCCTCATTGTGTCCTACTTGCAAACAGTCACATAAATGTTATAAAAGAGTATTCTGAGTTTTGAACTTTTCTTCTCCTGGGGTTGCTATCCTCCCAAGGGAAAGATGTAAAGAACTAGCTGACTTTCGTGAACACTTATCCAAGCTAGGAAAGGTTTCTTATGTTTTTCATCTCTATACATATAAAGTGGTTGCATCAGTTACAACAGACAGGGCGTACTCAGGTGACAACCCCCAAAATCTCAGTGGCTCACAATATTTATTTTTCACTAATGTTACTTGTCTTTCAACAGTTACCACTACTTTTGCTCTAGGTCATTTTATTGGAAGACTGAGGGTAACAAAGGAGCAACTGTGTAAGACATTGCTGGTTTCATGGCATGGTGGGGACAATGGTGAATTAAGCAAGGACTCCTAACACTTCTGTGCAGAAGTAACACGTGTCACATGAGCTTACCAATCACAGTTTGTTTCTGCTCCCATTTTTGTGACCAAAAGTCAATCACCTATCAACATGACAGGGATATAGAATCATCCCACCAGAGGGGCAGCAAATATTGTGATCAAGGATACAATTTAGGTGCAAAGGCAAACATCCTATAATAACCAGTTTGCTTCTTGATCTCAGCATAGTTCAGGTACATTTGTTTCAATTGCCACCAAATGCCTAAGCACCATATGCGTGGATGGGCCCAGGAAAGGAGATACAAGGGCACCATGGCCATGCATGGTAGAATGAGGACAGACTACACTGAGATGCGGCACCTCTCGATTCAGGAGGCTACATAAAGACCTTCTGAGCTGCATGATGAGGTCTCCAGTCCAGCCCTGAGTGAGAGGCACTGGCAAGAATGTAGCCTGACCACCACCATCTCCCCTAAAATCCCAATCTACAGCAACCTTCCTCTGCATTAGGTGATATCCAAGTGGCTCCCATGAACTCAATCTTGTATGTAGTTGTTTATTCTGCAAATATTTATGGTACACCTACAATGCATAGGTTCTAGGCACTTGGAAAATAGTGACAACACCAAGACTTCTGCCCTTGGCAAGCTGATATTCTGGTAAGTGGAGACCAATATTAAAAGACAAACATAAGAATGTTTATAGCAGCAATATCCACAATAGCCAAACTATGGAAAGAACCTAGAAGTCCATCAACAGATGAATGGATAAAGAAGATGTGGTTTATATATATATACAATGGAATACTATGCAGCCATCAAAAGAAGTGAAATCTTGCCATTTGCAACAACATGGATAGAACTAGAGGGTATTATGCTTAGCTAAATAAGCCAATTGGAGAAAGACAACTATCATATGATCTCCCTGATATGAGGAAGTGGAAATGCAACGTGGGGGAGTTGGGGGTAGGAAAAGAATAAATGAAACAAGATGGGATCGGGAGGGAGACAAACCATAAGAAACTCTTAATCCCACAAAACAAACTGAGGGTTGCCAGAGGGAGGGGAGTAGGGAGAGGGTGGTGGGGTAATGGACATTGGGGAGGGTATATGCTATGGTGAGTGCTGTGAAGTGTGTAAACCTGGCAATTCATAGACCTGTACCCCTGGGGCTAATAATACATTATATGTTTATTAAAAAAAATTTTAATTATAAAAAAAAGATATTTTTAAAGCTTCTTTTAAAAAAAGACAAACATAATAAATAAGTTACATAGATTTGAGGACGCCAAGTACTATATAAAGAAAAACAAACACGTCAGGGGAAAATAGCCTACCTTGTCTATAGAAAATGCTACAAGTTCATGGGTTGCCTCAGTGCTACTGACATTTCAGAATGGCTAATTCTGTGTTGTGGGGGGCTTTTCTGCATATCATCAACTGTTTAGTGGCATCACTGACCCCTACCCACTAGAGGCCATTTCCCCAGTTGGCACCCACTTCCCCAGTTTCAACAACCAAAAATGCTACTGGACACTGACCAATGTCCCCTGAAGGGCTCAGTCATCTCCAGCTGAGAGCCACTGGGTTAGAGACACATAAGGGGTTCAGTTCTTAAGCATGTTCTCAAATTTAAATGCAGACCTCACAGAATTTACAACCTGAAAATCATCTACCAGCTCTATGACCTTGATTTCATTTCTTCACCTCTCTGAGGTAAAATAGGGGTGGCAACGCTTTTCTCAGAGATGGGTTAGAAGAACTCAATAACGTGGTGTAGGTCAATTAATTACCTAGTACACACTTCCAATGAAGAGTAAACCTTTCCAACTCAAAATTAGCAAGTAGTAACTCACTTTTCCCATCTTGTAATCTTCTGATTAAGATAAACAGGTATCACTGTAGAGAATAGAAGAATAAAGTGAAACCTTAGTAGATTAAGCCAGGCATCCAAACTCACATCCAGCAGGATAGCAGAGCTAAGACAACCCGACCAATCCTCTCAGTTCCAATTCCATGAGCCTTCTCACCGACCACACCACCTCCACCTCCGTAGTTTTATGTTGGCTGTAGCCATTTAAGGACACACCTACCAAGCAGAGCAAAAAGCTTACCAGTAAAGGAAAGCATTTGGGTTATGACAGTTGTTACTAGAAATTGATTTAACTCACAGGTAATGCTGACTGATCTACTTTTGATGTGCCTTTCAGGAATCTCTAGGAGGAAAAGCTCTCATCAAAAGGGCCCCATCCTGACCACCTCCAACACTGCCAATAGCATGGAAGCCCAGATCAAAGAACATCTTGTGCGTGGCTTTTCCTTGTCCCACTGAGAGTGACTATACCCAGGCTTCCCTCATGGGACCCCGGCACCTCAGAAGCGCAGATGTAGACAAGATTCAAATAACTGAATGAGTCGAGGAGGGGAGTAAAGTAGAAAGACTGAATTAGACCATAGTCTATGGCTTTGGGCAAGTGAGTGCATGCATCCTCCTGTTGCCATTTTAACAAGACTGCCATTTTAACAGAACACTAATTCCTCCCCGGATCACTGCTTCCCAGAGCAATAACATAAATCCACCTAACATTTAAGCAAAAGGATATTGAGCTTGGCAGATCGGTACGCTGTATGTTTGCCTCTTGGAGTGATAAGGTCACCCGTTCAAGACCCACAAGGAACGGTGTGTGGACATGGAGAGAGCCACAACATGAAGTGGCCATGCCTAGTACAGAAAGGGGAGATGATCTTTGAAGAAACAAAAAGTAACTCAGGAGAACTGAGCCAGATCCTTGCCAGAAACACAGGCTTTGAGGTATTTCGGCTATCATTAACAATCACAAAAAGTTAGAAACCAGTCAACCTGCATCCTGGTATTGCAGGGACATAAAAAAGGAGCATTCATGGGGCACCTGGGTGGCTCAGTGGGTTGGGGCACCTCTGCCTTCGGCTCGGGTCATAGTCCCAGGGTTCTGGGATCCGGCCCCGCATCAAGCTTTCTGCTCAGTAGGGGGCCTGCTTCCCCCTCTCTCTCTGCCTGCCTCTCTGCCTATTTGTGATTTCTGTCTGTCAAATAAATAAATAAAAATCTTAAAAAATTTTTAAAAAAAGGAGCATTCATGTCTGGAAGCCAAAAGAGGCAGACGGGTTTCCAGCCCTAAAACATTGAACTTCAAATGCTTCGTCCTGATCAAGTCATGTCAATCAGCTCACAGTCTCTTGAATTTTTCATGTCAATCAGCTCACAGTCTCTTGAATCTAACCTGCACCTAATTTTTCAGACAAAACACCCATGTTTCCATCAACTGATTAAAACTCAATGATACAGGAGGAAACCAACACCTTCCCACATTGTTGATAGGAACTTATATCGGTGCCATCATTCTGGAGGGCAACTGGGAATTGTCTAGCCCCATCGAAAAGTGAACATTTCATTTGGAAATTCCACTTTTAACAATTTATCCAAAAGATACATGTGTACATGGACAAAATCATGGGCACAGCTTTACTCACTGCAGTGTCTTTCACAATAGCCAAAACCCAAGAACATCGGGAATGTCCATCAAAAACACTGTTCAAATATGCCCATGCAATAGTAATAAGCCATTAAAATGGATGAGGAATGTCCGCAACTACTATGACAGAACAGATAGCCTCCAACACGTACTGTTCAACAGGAAAAAAGAGCAAGGTACAAGGTTTCCTGCCACATGCTACCAACCATTCGTGTAAAACCCTAAATCAGATTGTGTTCCTACTTCTACAGAGATCCATGTGTGAACACGCATATACACATACTTACATGCATGTCTACCCATATAGTAGCTCTAAAAGGATGCATAAAGGCGTACAAGGAAACACATGGTAACAATAGCTGCCTTCCAAGAAGGGAAGGAGACGTGTCCTTTCGACTCTTTTGCTTTTTACAGATAGGATGGAGAGAAATATTAAGGTAGTTTCTTTTGTAGGTTTCATAAACATGGCAGCCTGAAGAGGCCCTTCAAATCCACACATGCAAGCGGCCTCCCACCCAGCTAGAGGGCACACCTGGGATCAAGGAAGAGTCCGGCAAGTATTTTTTTTTTTTAATTTGCAGTCATCCGTGTACATAGGATACAAATGTTCACATTATCCATTGTAATTTTTTTCCCATCCTAAGGCATATTAACCTTGAATCCTCAGAACCTTCTTGAGCCCAGCTCAGAGCCTTCTTGAGTCAGCTCACCACTGGTCTGCAGTGAAAACTAATTTTCAAATTTGTCCCAGAAAATAGGATTTAGAAGGAAATCCACTCACTGAGGGACAACGTGTTCAAGTCAAATACAAAAGGTTTCCTGAAGTGGACAGTGCGCTCTGAAAAAAATCAGAGCCAAGGCCAATCACGAAAACACACTATCTCATGGCGGGTATAGGGGAGTTTTGGGGGGCACAGCACTGGAAGCGGGGGATCTTCGCTCACACCCCCACCTCACCTGATTAAGGCTACACTTCACACCCTCCAGCCTACCACTGACCATGCTGTGTTCCAATCGCCTATTAACACACCTATCCCTCATTCTGGGCCGTGGGCTGCTCGGGCTCAGGGGTCACATCATCACCCTGCCCCCAGCCCCTCACTCAGGATGTGGCAAACAGAAGATATTTTATAAACATTTACTAAATCGACTGCCCAGTTTCCCAGCAATGCACGCAGTGCTCGTCAAGCATTCTGGGTGCTTGCAATCTTTCATACAGTACTGAACGTTGCTACCCTTTGCTGTTTTAGGTATCCTTTCGCATCTAATTCTGGGCTGGAGAGCCAGGGCTATAAAGGATAGAATGCACATGCGGAAGTTGGACTCATGACAGCTGGCTCACCTGCGGCAAGTTACTTCGTCTCCTGGAACCAGTTGTGTCATCCACGCAACAGAAATGTCATCACCTACCTTGCTAGTTTGCGGTGAGGAGTAAATGAGATCATGTCGCTGCCTGCCTTGCACACGGCAGCCGCTGAAAAGGTGATGGTTTCTGTCTTCATCTTCCACATCCAAAAGGCGGGGAGGTCCTTCCAGAGAAGGTCTTCCCCTACTCACCTTGCCCCACCCACATGCTCCCCAAGGTACCTCGTGCAGCCTGAGCGTTCCACAAATGAGAGAAAATACTCTAGATGCAGCAGGCGTTGGAAGCCTGGTGGTAGCTGATTGTTTAGCTTAGCGTGGACAGGCAGGTCAGCTCGGCGCTAAGTCTCGGTTTCTTTTTCTGTAAAATGGATAGGTGAATGCTGATCTCATGCAGTCTGGTAAGTGTGAAATGAGATGAGACATGGAAAGTAGGTAAAGCCTGAGCACCGAGTGTCATGATGTGGTCAGCACTTTCATCACCTGTAATAATACAGAAAATCCTTTGTACACGAGCTTTGCGGTATGAACGCAGCTCGCATTGGTTTTATGATTTCCCTCTGGAGTAGAGAGAAGAGGCATAGAGGATGAGGTGACGCATTGCATGGAAGGTAACGTGACAGCAGACCCTCGTTGAGGCCCATGTTCAGCCCCAGGGGAGAGGAGAGATTTGTCTGAGTAACTATATTGTTTTGCCCAGCCACAGTCCAAGACAGCTCCAGCAGGTACACTGGAAGTTTACACAACTGCCCAGGAACCTGGGACATCTATTTCCCAATTTATGGATACAGAAACTGAGGGTGGATTACTCAACCAGGAAAACTAAAAAGTTAAGCTCAACTTTACACCTAGGTCTTCTGGACAATTAGCTCAATGCTCTTGCCACTAAATCACCTGCCTTTGGAAAAAGTGATCAGAACATCCCCATATAAAAGATGACATTTCTCAAAGTATAATTTCAAGAAGTTAAAAATATTACCTCCCCATATAAATATAGAATGAATATATATGCCAACAACTTAACTCATTAATGAGGAAAGCAGCTGGATGGTTCAAAGAGCGTTTGAGGAAAAGAGATTCGTACAGACAAGAAACATGCCCAAATAAGTTTGTTACATTTGCGAGACTGGAATCCTACACAGAGTGATAAGCCTGTAAACTTTGAGGTCCTCACCATGAGTGGACAGGAATTATTTGAACCTTGATCCACACATTACTACATAATAGCACAGGATCTGGTCCGTAATAAACAAAGGTACATACCCTAGAAATACACAATCTTTGGGTGAGCTAGTTCAACTGTTTTCCAACAGAACGTTGAAGGAACAAGCACTCATCTTTTTGGAAGTCTGAATAATCTCTTAAACATCTTAAATGCACTTACTTGTGGGAAAGCATTGTGTTAGCAATTCATATCTATTACTCCATGTGACCCTAACTGCAGCCCTAGGAGAGAGTTACTGTCATTATTACATTTGTATAGATTAGAAAAGTGAGCCACAGATGGATTGGGGGACCTGCCCAAGGTCAAAGAGCTAATCAGTGGTATAGCAGGGATTTGAACTCAGGATGACAACACAATCCCCATCCTTAAGTAATATGGCATTTTACCTTACCAAGATAGGTTAGTGTGGCACTCAGCTGTGAAAACATGGATTTCATCTCGTCATTGTTGAATCCCTAGCACCCAGCTCAGTGTTCAACAGATGAACGATCACTAGTGTTTGTAGGTTTTGCTTTTTGAGCCCAGAGCCGGAACTAAGGAAAGCCAGTACCCACACCATGAAGTCCAGGGTCAGCACAGGCTGAACATTGAGCTTATGGATGAACTACTAACTTGAGATTTAATGCTGAGCTACCCAGAAACATACCTACTAAGCGAACAAAGGAGACATGGCCCTGCCCTCACAGAGCTCACAGTACAGGAGGAAACAGAGGTGAACAAGGCCTGATGGCAAACGAGACACATACGGGCACTGGGGGAACACAGAGTGTCGGGAGCACCACTACCTGGGGCTTCGCGTGCTCAGGTGACCAGAGTCATTGGAGAAGGACACTTGTCTGTCACTGTTTGGCCCTTAGGAGCCATTTCAGACCGAAGACAAAGATTAGCCTAGTAGGGGCCTTATAAATGTCCTCATCAAAATATTGCAGGGATTGGGACCATCTGGGAAGACCATGACAACAGATGCAATGCCGCCTAGAGCAGATATACCGCCTTATCGAGATACCCAACATGATGGGCCATGGTGCATGTTCAAATAGAACTTGATCAATGCATCCATTTCAATGGACAATGTGTGCTTTGTTTTATAAAGATTAGATGAGACCAATAAAATAACCTATAAGGTAAAAAGACCTACTTGAAAACTTCACGTTGAAGCTGAGGAAGTGGAAGTTGGCACTGAAATGGTCACCTGCTCCAAGTAGCCCACTGCCGCCCCTGACTGATGTCAGACTACAGAGAAAGTATCTTCGAGCAAGGAGAGAATGGTGTCTCTCCAGGAATAAGAATGGAGGAGCCATGCTTTTCTGAGTACTGACTCATATCTCCTCCTGAGAAGAGAGCCTCTAACCAGCTATAATGAACCAAATGGGACCCGTGGAAGTCACTGAGGAAAAGCAAGGGAAGCAGGAGGGAAGAAGCCAATGACATATTTTATTCAATTAAACCTGCTCTTTGTTTAAGTCTTTTTGGGCTGTAGCTAATGTAGCGCGGGCCAATGGACATGGAGCTAGCGCCAAGGCTTCCTACGATCAGCTGACACAAGGGCAGATGGACCAGCCACTCTTCTCCAGGATTTATTTATAGTGTAGAATTCCATGCACCCCTCAAGGCTGGACGACTCCAAATGTGTCTGATCCACCTGGTGTTCCTGAGAGCCTAGCACAGTGCCTGGAGCACAGAAGGGATGCCACATAAGCTTATCCTCTCCAGGCACATGCCCTCTTGGGCGCTCCTGACTGGGCAGGTCCCATTCTAGAAGATGGGCAGAAACGAGCTGCATGTCACACCTCTCAGCTTAAAGAAGAGCTTTGGTTACCTCGCCCTGACAGAAAGTCAATGAGAAGCCATGAGATTTGTGGAGCTTGGCTTTAGCAAGCTGAGATGCATGGCCCAAGGCCAGGCTGGCCTCTGGGGTAAGGTGGCACTGGGCCACTGAGTTCTTCTGGGAGGGTGATGTGGACAAAGCTCTGCAATTTTTAATGCAGCTCTGAGCCCTTTCTGAAGGGAATTTACTTCCAAGCTTTGATCTTGGGTCTTTGTAGCTGAGGTCTGCATCTTTCAATAGTGAGAACTCTAAGTCGGCTTCTGAGAGGGGGTAGGATAGGATTGAAGGTTGGGTTTTTGTGTGGGGATTGGTTTTTTTTTTTAAGTTCTTGAAGTTTAAGCTATACCTAATTCTTCAGACATGCTCATGCAACACTGATTCAAGTAGCTCGAGTGTGCAAAGATCTATAAAACCCAAACTGGGGCTTTCAACAAGGTATATTTAGCACTTCAAAATAGTCTATTCCCAATGTGTGTATGGTAATGGGAGGGGGGGGTTAGGTTTCCAGATTCTAGAATTTTAAGTTAAACGCCAAACACCATCTAGGGCAGAGGCTGACACCTGTTTTTGCAATAAGGTTTTATTGGACCACAGGCACGCTGCTTCCTCTCCTGGCTATCTTCGGCTGCTTTTACACTGCAACAGCAGAACTGAGTAGTGTGACAGCATGAGCCACAAAACCTCAAATAATCACTACCTGGCCCCTTGCGGGGAAATGTTGCCGACCTCCTATCTGGGATTCCCACACATTCTGCATTCTTCCCAGGTGAACAACAACGGAAATTTCCTTGGCTTACCAACTTGAACAGAAATTTTTTGCCTGTGATAAAGAACGTGTCCTCAACAGTACATCAGTGATAATTTTTAACTATTTAACCAAGACATTTTGATTTCCCCCCTCACTCCCAAGTCTATGGCAGCCTCTGAGCTTTTTGCACCAAAGCAGGAGAAATCTTTGCCAGGCTTCAGCAAGACAATAAACAGGCTTGGAGACCAGGCTGTTTGGAGGGGATTTTCTAAATTCTTTAAAATTCTTCAAACCCATTTAACATGACCAGCGTCAGGCCACTGCTTCTCTGAACGGTGATCTGTGCCTGACACCTGATGGTCAATTATACCCAAATAAAGCAACATGTTTTTCCAACACTGGAAGGATTTTGGAGCCCTGGCTAAAAGGAAACTATACAGAGGCCCCTTGTTCTGTGACTTCGTAGACATAACTTCGGATTAATGCTGGATCCCTATGCTGCCACAGCATCAGTTTCCACAATCCCAGGCTAAATGTTCATCTTCTGGTCTGAGCTCAGTTACTTTATGGTCACAAGTGAGGGGTGGATGAAATTCACAGAGGGTAATGGAGGAAGTGGTGGTTAAAAAAAAATTAAGGGGCACCAGCGTGGCTCAGTGGGTTAAGCCTCTGCCTTCAGCTCAGGTCATGATCTCAGGGTACTGGAATCAAGCCCCACATCGGGCTCTCTGCTCATCAGGGGGCCTGCTTCCCCCTCTTTCTCTGCCTGCCTCTCTGCCTACTTGTGATCTCCTTCTCTGTCAAATAAATAAATAAAATCTTTAAAAAAATTTTAAATTAAATCGGGGCATCTGGGTGGCTCAGTCAGTTAAGAGTCCAACTCTTGATTTCAGCTTAGGTCCTGACCACAGGACACTGAGATCGAGCCCCATGTCAAGAGCCACATTGGGCTCCATGCTGGGTGTGGAGCCTGCTTGGGATTCTCTCTCTCTCTCTCCCTGATCCACCCTCACCCCAACCATATGCTCCTTACTCTCTCTCAAAAAAAATTTTTCTTAAAAAAATTATCAAATCTATACATATACACCACACACATGCACACACACACACACACACACACACACATGCACACATGAAAAACCAACTTACCACCCAGTACACTTATGACTAACTTATTTGGTCTTTGAGTCACTTGTTCATTTATTCATTCAGAAGGTATTTAATAAGCACTTACAGGACATCTAGCATTGACCTGAAATATGGGCAAACAGAAGTTCACGACAGAGAATGGCTCTATCTCCTGGGGCTTATGTTCTAATAGGAGGACCGATAAGCAAGCGAAGGAGTGAACATTACAGGTTGTCATCAGTGCTGTGAAGGAAACCACCACGGTGAAATTAGAGGGAACCTGCTTGGAATGCACATTGCCTAGAACAGTTCCTGGTACACAGGCTATGGACCACTTTTTTTTTTTAATATTGAATATAAAACCAATTGTTTAAAGTGCTGTATTTGCAGTCACTTCTATGTGGGCAGCTCAGGGTAACTTCAATTTGTAGAACAAGAATAATAAGAGAGGAAAGGCCTTGAAAGCACTCTTTGCCTCCAATAAGATGATGATAGACAGAACATTCTCCTTCCATGAGCATTTTTAAGTTGGTTTTTTTTTTTTAAGATTTACTTAATGATTTGAGAGAGAGAAAGCGAGCCCAAGTTGATGGGGCAGAGGGAGAAAGAGAGAGAATCTTAAGCATGCTCCACAGTCGGCTGAGATCACAACCTGAGCCAAAACCAAGACTCGGATTCTCAACTGAATGAACCACCCCGTCGCCTCCTCCTTCAAGAGAATGTTAAAGACAATGCACGTAGTGTACAAAGACCTCTGTCAGCAAGCTAATCTGAAAATCCAAGCTGAGCTCAGTGGTTAAGAAAACAAAATCAAGTCAGGTGTCCTGGGTCCAAGACCAGACTGATATATACTCATTATAGAACTTCAAGTTCTTAACTTGTCCAAGGCTCAGTGCCTCTTTAAGCGTGGTATAAAAATAGTATCCTCCCTTCCTAAGAGGATTCAGTGAAGTAACATTATGAGAACCACTTAGCAATGAACCCCACATGTCATGTGCATTCAATAAATGCTATGGTCCCTCAGCCTCTGTGTGCCAGTCTCCGTGTCTACGTAAGGACGATAACAAACAATACCCACCTTGTGAGGGTGTTGAGAAGATGAAAGGAACATTTAAGCAGCTATGACAGAGCTCAGTAACGTTGACTAGTATTACTGACAGGACTCTCTCGCTGGAATGATGGAAGTAAACTCATCCCTTTTAATACAGAAGGAAGGAATTTGAGCCCCGGATGTCTGAGCAAATTCTGCAAAGCAATCTGATGAGCTAAGTCAGACCTACCTAGACCAGTGCTTTCCTTGGTAGAACAGATTCCTCATTCATGATGAAGTGGGGAAGTCAGCATTATTCTAAGTATCTCAGAGTTTGCACTTGCACCTCCTCTGAGGTCATTTTTTCCACTTTCATTTCCGGGTGACCCTCTTCCTTGCTTTACAATACCATCTCCTCAGTTGCTACTATTGCAAGAGAGCCAAGATTGGAATCACCCTTATGTTTCATCTCTTCACTCTGGAAGTTCACTACTGTACTAGAGTGGAAGTTCCATGGAGGCAGGGGCCATACTGGTTTAGATCCCACTGTGTCCCCAGTTCTGATGGGGTGCCTGGGGGGCGTGGGCTGTGTCTGTGTCAGAGATGCAAAATTAAAGGAATGCAGGGAAGTGGAAGAAATAGGTGGTGAGTGGCTAGGGGTCTTGGCCCAGCATGAGTCCCCCCTCCTCCCCACCTTCTGACGTGGGTATAGCCATGACCCAGGTACAACAGCTTGTGGTATGGGGATGGGTAGATGATTTCAGCTGAGCCAATTAGTCCTTCCACCAGTCTTTCTGGCTAGAGCTGGTAGGAAACTTCCCCCCACACCCCGCTACAAGTTAGGAAAATAAAAAGCTAGAGCTATCTGAAGGCACACTTCCCCTGCATGGGGAAGAACCTTATCTGGAATAGAAGCAAGATGATGACACACAAAAGATATTAAAGGAGAAATAAGAACTTAGAGCCCATGTCCCCCTATCTAGTCACCAGGGTCCCTCTATACCTGCCACTTCCAATCTACACCAATGAAAAAAGAGAACTCAACAGTGGTTAGAGTAGTAAAAACATTTTATTCAGGACTATTACAGTAGGGGACAAGAGACCTCAGTATAGGACTGAGGTCATTTCTGAATAAAGCATGGACATGCTCCTTCTAGCCAAGGAGCAGGGTGGGGGTCAGTGGATGGAAAAATACCAAGAGAAAACGTCAAGGGTTGGAGCATCTAGCTGAATCAACCTAATAAGATCTTTACTGAAGAAAGGCCAGGATCACCTGGGGGACAGTAGAGGTTGGGGAACCCCATTAGATATTGGGACTGATCAGACATTGAGAACGGGGACTCTTGATAAACTTACTTAGGTGTTTTGTCTTGTTTTGTTTTTTATGAACACTGGGTTTTACAAGGAAAGGCACAGACAGGCCTATGAGAAGGTACAAGGAGCCCAACTAAACCTTGGTCAAGCAGAGAATCTTTATTACATTGGCCAAAACATTCTCCTTTTCCTAAACTAGTTCATGTTGCCCTTCCTTCCTTATATCCAAAAGTCTAAAAAAGATCATCGGGGGGCGCCTGGGTGGCTCAGTGGGTTAAAACCTCTGCTTTCAGCTCAGGTCATGATCCCGGGGTCCTGGGATCGAGCCCCGCATCGGGCTCTCTGCTCCGTGGAGAGCCTGCTTCCTCCTCTCTCTCCCTGCCTGCCTCTCTTGCCTACTTGTAATCTCTGTCAAATAAATAAATAAAATCTTTTTTAAAAAATCATCAGGGTATTATTGCTCATTGACAGCAATAAATATGACAACTAACACTTATTGAAGGCTTACTCTGTATCACACTACATTAAAAATTTTTTCTGCATCATTTCATTAAATACTCTGTGGAGTAAATACTAGAAGTACCCCCTTTTCACAATGGGAGAAATAAGGACGGAGGTAGCGAGTAATATGCCCAAGCTCCGAAGGTGGCAGAACAGAGATCCAAACTGTGTCCACCTAATATCAGAGCTTAACACAGACACAGACCAATGCCTATGGGTCTTCAAGTAGAGTTCCTAGACCGCCTGCATTAGGAAGACTTCCAGAGCTCCCGTAAAATGCAGACCACCAGATTCCTCCATCATTAAACCTCAACATGGGGATTAAAACTACAATTCAGGAGCTCCTGGGTGGCTCAATCATTAAGCATCTGCCTTCAGCTCAGGTCATGATCCCAGAATCCTGGGGTCCAGCCCTGCATCGGCCTCCCCGCTTGGCAGGAAGCCTGCTTCTCCCCTTCCCACTTCCCCTGCTTGTGTTCCCTCTCTCACTGTTTCTCTGTCAAACAGATAAATAAAACCTTTAAAAATGAATGAATGAATGAATGAATGAATGAATGAATAAAAATAAACTACAATTCAGCAAGTTTGTTGAGAGGGGCACCGAAAAAGACATGCATTCTTGGGTATGCATTTTCTGGGTATGCATTTTCTGGGTAATACACCCTCACCATTACACTAACTATTCACCAAAATCAATCTGTGTAGTGAGTAGTACTATTATTTCAGTCCTTCATAGTAGAAGGGACTGTATGAAGAATGAAGAGAAAGAAGGGTCCCAGGATGAATGGACAAGAATCAGGAGACCATCTTCCCCAGTCTTCCCTCTCCTCCTTATCCAGCTGGAGCCACAGACTTCATAAAAGCAAACCAAAGGGAAATAAGTTTAGCAACTTGGCTTGCAGAGTATTATTAATAATTCTCCCCCTTGTCTACATTGTGTGTGGCTTAGGACCCCACGGAGTTAAAATAAGGAACTTCTTGTAAAGACTGCTTAACCAACAATTTCAGACAGATCCTCTGAAAGCACTTGGAGCTCTAAGAAAAATCAAGTGAGATACAATAACAAGAATTTATTAAGTGCCAGCTCAGTTCTGCCTTGGCCACTTTTTCTCTGAATTGCTTTGCTTTCTCTCATTCTAGAAAGACATTTTCATTTTATTCTCACATTCAAGTTTGTTGGGGGTTTTTCCCCCCCTGGAAGTAATGCTTTCTGGCTGCTCCTTGTGTTTTATTTATGATACTTGGCCCGCCATTAAGTTCCTCCCCAGAAAGGTTTTATCTGTATGTTGCAGATTCACCTCTCCCGTGACCCGCCACGTGGCGATGATGGGCAGCTGGCCTCATTATTTTGTTACTCCACCAGCAAGCATGCATTTCCACAGAAAGGGAGAAGAGGAGGAAAAATGGCTAAGAACGCTGAGATTCAGTACCTGGCTCACAGGAGCAACAACAGGAGATCGTGTTGGGTTTACAGTTCCATCCCTAATCTACTCGTTTTGGTTGCTACTGTTGTTAAGAGATCTGGAATCCATTTTCTGCCATAGCTGTGTCCCCTCAAGTCAACACAAAGGAGACAAACCCTTTGAACTAAAAAAAGACTCTAGGAATTTTAATGGGGTACATGGTAGCCAAATCACTAGAGGAATAATCTCACACATTTTTCCAAGTCCCAACAAGATACTGTGTCTCCTGATCGCCTCCAAACCTCACTACTGCCACCCCCACCAATCACCATAGAACCCACCCGAGGAAGGGGAAGACATTTTCTCCTATGGAACATGTTCGGGGTCTTGCTTATCACATGTTATTTTATGATTTACATCACCACCAAATAGGCTTTAGCCAAACTCTGATTTCTACCAATTACCAAAGAAACAACAAAACACAAATATTTAAAACCCGAAATAGCCAAGTCTAATATATCTTATCAAGTATGCTACCCCCAAGCCTCCAGACTGTAACAGAGACATCTGAAGATACTTGGAAACAAGAGGAAAGCCATTTTGCACCTCTATAGCCCTTTAAAAGGCTGTTTTGCGTTGAAGAAATAGGGCCTGACAAGTAGAGAATGGTAGGGAAGGAGGTACTAGAAATCTGTTTTCCTGTTTCACTCCAATTCTATTTGAATATTAAATCTCTGAAATACGATTTATTACTCCACAATTCCTTTTCCTGACTTGGACTCCTAAAGCAACAAGTGGAGCAACAATGTTCTGTTATGGTTTTCACTGGCCATAATAAATAAGAATCACCTCCCCTCAACCAACGCTCCTTGGCCATTTTGCTGACATGAATTTGATAAGGGACTTTGCACAGTGACAGGTAATAGGAAAACTCTGCCTAGCCCTGCAGCAGGCAGGTGTCATGCTGCCTGCTAATGACCTGGAGTCTTTGAACCCTCCGGGACCTGAGGATTACATTCTTCGTGTCCATGACATAAAACTGCCTAACACCTGTCTCAATAGACTATGTGAAGTTCACTCTTGATACAATCAGAGATGGATAGCAGACTCGGATCTTACCTGGAAAAAGCTTCTTTCTCAGGCTCCAGCTGGTTCTTTTCTGTTTGGGGGAAACCGAATTATCTTTCCTAAGGGGTTGTCTCTTTTGCCTATCAAGTTATCAATTCAACTTTGAACGGTTTGGGTGGCCCTTGTGTCTGTTCTGTGATAGGTCCCACATACTCCTTTCATTCTATCACATTGGTCAATAGATAAGCCCAACTTCTCGTTGCTTGGAACATCCATCTACATAGTTATTCTTCTATCCCTGCAACATATAAGGCAGTACTTCCCACCCTTTCTAACATCATGGCACACCTAGATGATTTTATTTCATACTAGAGTAAACAGATGAAGCTACTATAGGTGGGAGGAGACTGGTCCTGGGACTCTGGCAATCCCTATCCCTGCCTGAATCCCCCCCACCCCAACCAAGGGCTGAGGAATCAGTAACTTAACACACCTGTAACTCATCAGGATACATGTATGCCAAGGCATCTGGTTGAGCATGGGGTGGGAGCAAGGAGTCTGAGCTATTGTACTTGAGCCAACACTAGGCTAAGCCATGAGGACACAGCATTAACCACCACCGTCCTGGCCCTCTTGGAGCTTACGGCTAGGTAAAGACAATGAGTAAATTTTTTCAAGAGTAACAAGGGCTACCCAGAAGGGAAATTATGGGTGTGGCTCAAGCACAAAATGGGAAAATCACCTAAACTGAGAAGCCTATTAGAGCTCAGTGAACGTTGGAAGTGATCCAAAACAACTGGATGAGGATTTAGCCCAGTGAGGAGGTGAGAAATAGATTTAGAGAGAGGACACTCCACAAAGCATTAGCTGCACTAATCTGTTCTCCCTCTCTTTTTGAAATAGTCCTATCTGACCCCTTATGCTCTTTGAGATCATTAACCATAGGACTGTTATTGCATATAGAAGATACTTCTGAGATATAAGAATTTGCCAAATACTTTACATTCTCCCTGACATTTACATGCCATTCACACATTGTCTATTACAAAAGAAAAACACCCACAACTTTCTTTTGAGAGCTGCAAAATACTGACAAGAGGACTTAAGGAAGCATACCATTTACCAAGTGTTAGATACATGCAACCCATTCTGCCCAGCCTATTTATGGGAGCTTTACCTCTGGACTCCCCACAAGAATGTTACAAAGTAGATACTCTGTGTTTCCCCATTTGAGAAAGAGAAACAGACTGAGACAAAAAGTTACTTACCCAAGGTTGGAAGTGGTCGAGCTCCAGTGGAAAGCCGCTGCTTTCCCTATCAGGCAATACTAATTCCATCGCAAGGAGACCAGAAAAAGGACTACAAAAGGACCTGACAGCCAACAAGAACATTCATTTTCCAAAAAGAATATTCACGTGCTGAATGCTCATGACCACAGCACGTGCCTCTCTGGATGGAAAGCCAGAGCTCGGGCCTGGGACTGCTGCTGGAAGGGACCCTTGCATTCTGAAAGGTAAACTGATACTTGCTTTCTATGTGCAGAGAGCATCAAACGGATACAGAAATGCAGGGAACAATGTACAAAACCAGGAAGAATCTTGGAATGACAGGGCTTGCCATTTGAAAGTGACCCTGAAAATAGAAAGATCTGGCTGTTTGGGTTCTTTGGCAGGACTGAACTCTGGCGTCTGAGACTGGGGCTTTTGTAACACACCTGTTCTCTAACTGGAGCATGATCAGAATCCCCTGGTGGGCTTGTTGAAACACAGATTGCTGGGCCCCACCCCCAGAGCTTCTGATTGGTCTGAGTGTGGTCTGAGAATTTGCGTTTCTGATGAGCTCCCAGGTGATGATCCTAATGCTGGGCCAGGGCCACACCTTGCTCAGGCCTCTCGAGGGGAAGTGACCTGCTTGGGACCACATAGCCGGTTTTTGACCGTCTCCAAGCATGTGGTGCCTCTATGATTTCTCTTCTCTTTTCCCCCATCTAATTTTTTTGATATATTGTTTTTCCTTCATAAGAACGGAAAGCTTGTCCATCACTAGAATAAATATGTGAGGTTAGGAGTGATTACATTGAAAAATAGAGCAGCACCATGCTTCTGCAATAAACTATCTTGAAGTGCAACTTAAATCCTAGTTTTCTCCTCATATTTAACAAGCACCTTTATGCATTCTACTTGGCCCAAGGTCAACACCAAGGAACTTCAAGAAAATCCTCCACTGGGACGCCTGGGTGGCTCATTCGGTTGAAGGTCTACCTTCAGCTCAGGTCATGATCTCAGGTCCTGGAATCGAGTCCCGTGTCAGGCTCCCTGCTCAGTGAAGAGTCTGCTTCTCCCTCTCCCTCAGTTCCTCCCCCCACTCGCATGCTCTCTCTCAAATAAATAAAATCTTCAAAAAACATCCTCTGGTGTGGAGTCAGGCATCCTAGTTTTCCACGCAAACCTTAAAACTCCTATTGTTGCCTTGCATAGGCAGTGTGTCAAAGAAAATAAGAGCCCAGTTCTGGCTTGGCTTTAGGCTGTCAGTCCCCTCTTCTGGCCTCAGGGATTTTTCTTATAAAATGAGGAGTGCATGGGGTGTCTGGGTGGCTCAGTGGGTTAAAGCCTCTGCCTTTGGCTCAGGTCATGATTTCAGGGTCCTGGGATCAAGCCCCACATCGGGCTCTCTGCTTGGCAGGAAGCCTGCTTCTTTCCTCTCTCTCTCTGCCTGCCTCTCTGCCTACTTGTGATCTCTCTCTCTATCAAATAAATAAATAAAATATTTTTTAAAAAATGAGGAGTGCAGCCTGTAAGGTCCCAATTCAGCGCCAACTTTCCACAGAGCTGAGTAGAAGCAAAAGCAACATGCCTGAATGACAATGAATTCTGTTTATATCACATGCCATATAATATATATAATTTAACCACTAGGAAGGAAACACAGAATCCTGGCAGAATAGTGTTGGGGTGATGGTAGTGAATAGAAAAGGCAGTAAGAGAGGTGGGGAGCCCTGGGGCTGGAGCCGGGGCCGAAAAGAGAAGAACAAATGAGTGGGCACATTCACAGTGCTGCGTTCTGTTTATCCTACTTCCCCTTCCCTTCAGTGAACACACAGCTCCATGACACATATAAGGGTTTTTTAAGACCACTTTATTTATAACGATTTCTCACTTATGCTTGGCAAAGAGACCAGAGAGGCAAAGCATGTTCGAGCATTTTTTCAAGAAGAAAAGATGCTGTGGAGGGACACAATGTATTGCTCATTAAAGGAAAATCCCTTCCCTGTGTAGCCGCGAAACATATGCCAACCAGAAATATTATTAAGCCAAATTTGCTCCCATTTAGGTAAAAGGATGAAACTGTCAAAAGTCTACAGTGCTATCATTTCAGAGTTAACACCTGTCAAGGAGGAAAAGAAAGAATCTTAGATGCATAATCTGTCTGAGAGTCAAGGTCAGAAGCGAGCGGGTCCTTCTTATTTTATTCATTTTTCCGCAGGTACGAAAAGATTACATCTAGCAGATGGAAGCTTTTAGCATAAAAGAAGCTCCTGTGGCTGCATTTATTTGCAACAACAAGAAATATATGGCTACAGATGGTCATCTGTTTCATAATTTTAAGGTGGAGGGTAAAGAAAGTTTTTCAACTTTGGTTTTTGGATTTACTAAATAATCATTATTATTGTTAAATACAGACATCACTAACAACTCCCATACTGCACTGCTTGTCATCTAAGATCTTGCATATTGCATGAGGGTTTTTGCCAAAATGGTAAATCCAGGCGAAAACATACCATATCTCAATAAGGTGTTTGTTTTTTTTAATGACCATGTTTGCAAATTAGCACCCATTCCTGTTGAGAGCTCAATCTGCACTAGTGCATTCTTCTTTGCTCTGAGTGATTTAGTTCCACAGAAATGGGGCTGTTCCTGCAATTATGGGACATGAAAAGCTGATGGGATTTACCGCATTTAACCTGAGATTTCCAAATAAGACCACGGTGATCAAGAATAGAAAGTTAAGGCCAGACGAAAAAAGACGTGTGCCTCGTGACTAACAGAGAACTTCTATGGGGCGGCCCTGCAGAAATTAAGGGGCCCAGATATGCACACCTTGGCTCCTGAGAGGCAGACAGGGCTGCTTTGAGGATGGCACTTTGAACCCACTCTGGTGGGAGGAACAGCACAGGAAAGATGCAGAGATCAAGGGAATGGTGAAAGGGCCAATGAGCCAATCAAAGCGGTCACCTGTGATGCTATTTAGACTGGAAGAACTCAAGCCAACCTAACACCCAGGGTGAGTAACGCTCCATTCTGTAGGTCCCGCTCCTCATGTCTTGTGCCAACTTACCACGGTGCACCAAGAAGCTCCAAGTCCCTTCAGCCAATCATGTCCTCGATGGGACACTTCCCACTCGGTGGGAAGCCTGGTACAGCAAAGCAGAACGAACATAAGTGCTGTGAAAAAAATCTGTGCTGTGAACCTAAGGGACAGCAAACAAAACCCAAAATAATACAGTTTCGCTAGTTAGATGCTGCCTGGGGTTTTCCCAATGCCAATTTTGGAAGTCAGGCTACAGAGCGTTCTCAGAAAATCTGAGATTAAGGATTCCCAAGATAGATTCCTGGGCTTCTTTCCCCCCACAGAGAACAGCAAGATGGATCTAGTCCCCCAGCACTCTTTGCACTCATCAGACTCTTGCGAGTGTTGTCATTGGAAGGGGATGGGTTTGGAACATGGACAAGGCTAATAAATTAAAACAGATTTGTCTTATTTTTCTGATATAGGTCTGCAGATCCATAATCTCACAGTAAGAAATGAAAGTATCCAGCTAGCAGGGTTTTGCCTCCCGAACCAAATTAACAGATGCAAAAGACAACATTTCCTTCTTTTCAGAGGTATGAGTCATCCCGGCTGCTGCAAGATGGACACATCTTAACATATTGTCTTCTCCTTGGATTCAATATTAAATAATAAAGCATTTAAGCAAACTGTGTGCTGGAAACTAAAGATCTGAACTTATTACTTACTGACTCAGAAGAAAGTCATTATAGGCTTCTGCAACTAAAAATAGTACCACCAGTCCTGCATGGGAACTAATGGGAAGCTCACTACTTCTCCCTGCTAACCCTGTGCCACTGGGGGCCAGCCCTGCTTATTACAGCTTTCTTCTTCTGTTAGGCTAAAAGACCTGGCCTCCTGTAACTTCAGAAAAGCAAGCCTGACTTGCTGTCAGTAAACTTGGAGCTCCATACATCAATAGTTTTCACAGGCCAATCCTTTATATCGATGTTGATAACATGGCTATGTCTACACCAAACTTCTTTCATAAAATAATGACCTATGCTGGCCTTTACCACCACTTTATGCAAAGCAACAGTGGGCCTTAAATTCCTAAAAACAAAAGGATCTGTTCAGGGAATGGAATTTTGTTGATTCTTAGCATCTGGGGGTATTCTGGTAACCAATATTTTGAGGTTCTGGAACTGCGCTGTTCCATGTAGTAGCCACTAGTTATGTGTGGCTATTTTAATTTACATTAATTATAATGGCATAAAATTATTCAGTTCTTTAGTCATGAATGCCCTATTTCAGATCCCCAGACCCGTGGCTAGTGGCTACCATATTAAATAGCATAGCATAAAACATTTTCATGATTTCAAAATTTCTTTTAGACAGAGCTGCTCCTTAAGTTCAAATTGGAAGAAGCCTCTTAGGTCACTCTAGTTCTACAGGCCATTTCAGCTAGAACTTTCTGTATAAAATTCCTAACAGAGTCTAAAAATAAAACTTGAGGAAGGGGAAGCTAAGATGTGTAAGGTCTTCCGAGAGCAGTTTACAAAAGTGGTTAAGATCCCAGGCTTCAGGGTTTGATGTTCATTCAAAACCTACCTTCTACCTGCTCCTCTAAAATAGGAGCATGTCACCTCATCTCTCAGCCTTGGATTCCTCGCTGTCCATGGCCTAGCCAAATGCTCTCCCCGTTTCCTTCTTCCCTAGTAACAGAATCCAAATTATTTTGGTAGCTGACAGAGATCCTTTGGTTTCAGAAGGATGATCCCACCACAGATCTAGATGGCACAGTTCTATAATAGTGGGATGTTAGGTGAAATCTTCTGGGAAGAAATTTCCTTTCCAAATAAAAAGACAACACCTTGTGAGGAAGAAACTTTGACTCTTCCATCTCTTCCCTGCTGTGTGGACAAAACGCCTGGAGCTACAGCAGCCATCTTGCAACCATGAAGTATCTATCAGGCCTGAGGATAAAGGCCAGCATGATAAGGGTGAAAGGACAGAAGGCTGGAAAGAACTTGGGCTCTGAATAGCATCATCGAACAGCCACATAATTCTTCAACCCTATGTTTAAGCTTCCATAAGTTTTGTTTAATGCTACTGACACCCAAAAGCACTCCAAACTGATATTTCATCTTTGATCAGTTAGAATTAAGTTTGGCTCTGTTGGCTAAAACCCCCCAAGTAATGAAAGTTTCAAAGACAGAAGTTTATCTCTCTCAAGTAGAAGAGATCTGAAGTAGACAGTCAAGAGATGGTACAGCTCCATGGTTATCAGAGTCCACTAAGGTCCGCCATCCCACAATTCTAGCATTTTGCTTCCATCCTCAAACTTGACTCGTGTTCCAAGTTGGATAGTGGATGGCTGGCCATCACAAAGGCATTCCAGGCTGCAGGAAAGAGGAAAAGGGAAGGATGAATGACACTTCTTCCACATGAGTTAGCTCCACTTAAGCACCCAGTCTTAAAGGTTCCACACAGCACTCTCACTTACAGCTCATCCATCGGAACAGTCACATGGTTCTGGTTGCAAAGCAACCTGGGAATGTCGTCTTTCTGCTGGGAGTAATTACCATCCCAACAAAATCAGAGTTCTGTAAGGAAGAAGATGACACTCAGGTGACAAACGCTATAAGCTAAAAGGAGCTAATACAAACAAAATATGTGGCTCAGTGCCTGATATATAGTAAGCCCTGAATAAAAGGTGAAAGTAGCACAGGAAGGGAATAAAAATATCTTCTCTTCACTTTTGAATTCTTATGTATCTGGTTGGTCTTTGTGACATTAATACAGTGTTCCCAAACCTTAGTCATTAGTATACCATCTTTGTGATTTTCCCATATTGGTACACTACCTATGTTATTATTTAAAATTTTCTTTAAATCAACTCGATTTTTACTTCAAGTATACTGTTCCCATAAATAGAAAATCAATATCCCTCTAATAAAGTAAAAATTATTTCTATTAAAATTAAAATAACACATTTTGGGTAGGAGCTAAAACCATCTCATATACCACATTTTAGAAAACATCTCTCCATTGAGTGCCTTTGAGTAAATGAAGTTTGTGATTGATTACCTTATGTTGGCTCTGGTGATTAATCAATCTGTGCTGCCATTGATTTGCTTCATCTAACACCATATGATGGAGATGATTCTTTAAATATCTTTAGTAATTAGCAAAACTGGCATTTTCTTTACATTCAACCAACCTTTAATGAGAATTGATGGCAAGAAGGATGTGGTCATGGGACTTTCCAGAAAGCTGACACATTCCACAGCTTTCTATTTTCTTTTTCAAGGTCCAGACAGAATCGTATTGAGAATCGTATTGAGAACTAATTATGAAACACGTTGTCAACTTCAACTATGTCTTCCATTTCTTTTCTTTTCTTTTGGGTCTCTGATTTATCTGTATGTAACTTTCCCCACCAGAGTCACTGACAGGACATCATGCCTCCCTGCAGCCCTGCATACTTTCAGAGTTCTATTCCCCCTGGTCAGAGTGGTTCTGGAAATTTCAACTTTGCCTTCTGTCCCATTTAACCACTAAGGCTATCACGAGGATAAAATAAGAATCTTTGTGAAAGTTGTTGGCAAAGTGAGAAGTGCTACACAGTGAGAGATGGTACCATCAAAGTCAGCTGCCTTCTTGCTGAAGTGATTCTGAAGAAGGAGTCTCACAGCCAGAGCACTTGGCTTGCCAGCCTTTATGTGCTATATGACCTTCGGGGAGTACTGTCCCTCTCTGTGTCTCCAGTTCTTCCTCTGTAAAACAAGGATCACACACAGTATCACACAGGGTGGTGTGAAGATTCAGTAGGTTAATACAGATAAAGCACCTAGAACACATGGCACATGCTAAGCTCTCAAAACGTGTGAGTTATTATTATTACCATCTGCACGCAGCAAGCTCTGGATTCAGGCAAATGTGGTTGCCCATCCCAGCCCCATGACTCACTAGTGATCCATGACTAGCTCACATTGCTCCGCCATGTGCCAAGGAAATGGTATTTCTTTATCCATCTCCCTAACAGATCTGCTCTTTCACACAAGACCTCCAGAGTGGGAAACAAGCAAACAGAGGACAAACCCTAGATACAGTCTCCTCCAGCAAACCTACACACACACACTACTGGAAAATTCTGTAGGTGAGGTTCACTCACTTTCTTTTTTTTTTTTCTTTTCAGCGTAACAGAATTCATAGTTTTACACCACACCCAGTGCTCCATGCAATGCGTGCCCTCCATAATACCCACCACCTGGCTCCCCCAACCTCCCACCCCCCGCCCCTTCAAAACCCTCAGGTTGTTTTTCAGAGTCCATAGTCTTTCATGGCTCACCTACCCTTCCAATTTCCCTCAACTCCCTTCTCCTCTCCATCACCCCATGTCCTCCGTGTTATTTGTTATGCTCTGCAAATAAGTGAAACCATATGATAATTGACTCTCTCTGCTTGACTTATTTCACTCAGCATAATCTCTTCCAGTCCCGTCCATGTTGCTACAAAAGTTGGGTATTCATCCTTTCTGATGGAGGCATAATACTCCATAGTGTATATGGACCACATCTTCCTTATCCATT
>PISX010009749.1:57456-74211 GCA_004024625.1 Mellivora capensis | reverse complement strand
GAAGGCTGAACAGACCACGTGCTGTCCCATTCATCCACAGATGGCCGTTCGGGCCGCCTCTGCCTCCGGGCTACTGTGAATAACAGGGGTGTGCCGGTGTCTATTTTCAGCCCCTCCTTCCAACTCCTTGGGGTGTACCCCCAGAAGCGGAATCGCTGGGACATATGGCATTTCTATGTTTAACTCTTGGAGGAGCTGCTGTGCTTTTCCCCACAGCAGCAGCAGCATTTTCACTCCCACCAACAGTGCACAGGGCTCCAATTTCTCCACATCCTTACCAACACTGGTTGTTTTCTGTTTTTTTTTTTCTTTTTTTTTTCCCTTTGATAGTAGCCACACTAATGGATGTGAAGTAGTATCTCACTGTGATTTTTGTTTAGCATTTTCCTAACAGTTAGTGATGTTGATCACGTTTTCCTGTGCTTACTGGCCGTGTGTATGTCTTCTTTGGAGAAGTGTCTCTTCGAGTCCTTTGCTCATTTCTGAATCTGGTTTTCTTGTCATTGAGTTGTAGGAGTTCTTTACAGATTCTGGATATTAATTCCTTCTCAGATAAATGACTCCTATTTCCCCCATTCTCTGGATTGCCTTTTCACCTTGTTGGTTGTGTTTTTTGGTGACAGGAATTTTAAGTTTTCATGTCAACCAAGTTAACTATTTTTGTTGCCTGTGGTTTTGGTGCTGTCATTTTGAAGAAATCAGTAGCAAATTCGGTGCCGTGAAGCTTTTCCTCTGATGGCTTGTAATCTCAGCTTTTATATTTAGGTCGTTGATCTACACTGAGTAACTTTTTTTAGAAAAAGATTTTATGTATTTGAGAGATTGCGAGTAGGGGGAGGGGCAGAGGGAGAGGGAGAGAGAATGTCGAGCAGACTGTACTGAGCACAGACCCCGATGCGGGGCTCGATCCCACGACCGAGAGCATGACCTGAGCCGAAACCAAGAGTCTGATGCTCACCCAGCTGAGCCACCCAGGCGCCCCTGAATTACTCTCTGTGTGTGGTGTGAGGCAGGGGTCCAACTTCATTCTTCTGCATGTGGACGTCTGGTTCTACCTGGCCCATTTGTTCAAAAGACCGTCCTTCCCCCATTGAGTGGGTGGCATCCTTGCTGAAAACCACGTGATGGGTTTATTTCCGGGCTCTCTGGTCTACTCTGTACTGGTGTATATGTCTGTCTTTATGTTGGTCTCACGCAGTTTTGATTACTGTGGCTTTGCAGGAAGTTTTAACATCAGGAAATTTAAGACCTCCAAGTGTGGTGTTCTTTTCTAAAACTGCTTTCGTCATTGGGGTCCCTGGAGATTCCATGTGAATTTTAGGATGGATTTTTCCATCTCTGGGAAAAAACACTGCTAGGATTTTGATAAGGGTCACACTGAATGTGTGGATCTCTTTAGGCAGCACTGACATCCTGGCAGTTTTGTCTTCCAGTCCACGAACACAGGTGTCTGTCCAGTGACAGGTGTGGTCTTCAGTGTCTTGAAGCAGCGTTCCACATTTCAGTGTACAGGTCTTCTACCTCCTTGGTTAATTCCTAGTATTTTTTTTTTCCTAGAGCAGCACATTTTTATTGATGATTGTAAAATACTAGAAACCACTTCAATGTCAAAGGGACTATCCCACACCATGAAATATTACACATCCATCAAAATCTTTATAAGTATTTAAAATGAAAATAACTGGAAAGGGCAGCGTGTAAGTTTTCAGAAATAGTATGATCATAAAAAGAAACACTTCCCAAATATCAGCTGTGGAATGTTATGGCAATGGGTGGTTTTTCTTCCTGAAACTTCTGTATATTTTTCAGTATTGCTAAAATAAGCCTATAATACTTGGACAAAAACGACAAGTAACAGTTTTTAAAAAGACACACAGATGAAGTGAGCAGGGAGGAAGCCTCAGTGAACGTGGCCTGCCGGGCGCAGGCGGAGAACTGAGAATGGGCTGTGATGGGGCTGTGAGCACGACCCCCAAGGTGTGCTCATTGGGATGCGTCCCCAAGGTTATGTCGGTAAAAACACGCAAACAAAAATGGGCCTAAATCGGCAAGACAAACTGAGCCAAGACAGTAGAGGATGCGGACTCCCTGTCTCAAAAGAATCAGTCACGCACTAGTTCGTTTTTACCACCGTATCTGCCCGCTTTGCTGTGAATCTGGACCCTCACCGAAGCCACCAGGTTCCACTGGTTCCCGGAGCAGGGTCTTCACCGACGGCACAAGCCCTCAGCGGTGCTCCCAGAAGAGCCTCCCACCACAGCCAGGCCCTGTCACCGGGCTGTAAGTTCCTGCCACCTGGAGTGACCTGGGATGGTTCTAGTCACTGGAGGAATGGGGTGTATGTCATCTTCCAGCTCCTTGCTTGGGAGGACGCGCAATGTTCTGTGTAACCCAACTGGGCTCCAGCCCTCCTGGGGCAGCCCTGCCCCTTGCCTTTCCTGTGGCGGCAGCTGCACCACCAAGAGCTTGAGCCAATGCCGAGGGAGGAAAAGCACCTTGTGGGCTCACGGCGGTTTGCCTTCCAGAACAGAGGGCGGGCACACAGGCCCCTGGTGCTCCATGTGCGCCCCCATCAAAGACACACGTGCTGATGAGGACTGGGCATCCACGTAACTAATGAATCACTGAACATGACATCAAAAACTGATGGTGGACCACACAGTGGCTAACTGAACGTCAGAAGAAAAAAAACCATGTAAATGCAGGCATCTTCGTGCTGTACCAAAGTGCAGGCTTAAAGAGGAATTACTCAGGGCGCCTGGGTGGGTCAGTGGGTTAAGCCTCCGCCTTCAGCTCAGGTCCTGATCCCAGGGTCCTGGGATCGAGCCCCACATCGGGCTCTCTGCTCAGCAGGGAGCCTGCTTCCCCCTCTCTCTCTCTGCCTGCCTCTCTGCCTACTTGAGATCTCTCTCTCTGTCAAACAAATAAAAAAAATAAAATCTCAAAAAAAAAAAAAGGAATTACTCTTTATTCCCTGGTCCTTCTGTCACTTTGATTTGGTCTTTATTTAAAAGCAAAAACTGCCTGTAAATACAGCTCACTGATCTGATTTCTGATCTAGCATTTCGGAATAAAACTGTACAGTTTTCGTGTTTTAATTTAGCCCAAGGTTTTATTTTTCTTCTCCCAGGCAATTTCGTTGGCAAATTAAATGTGCTCGTATCTTAGTGAAAAGTTTTGTACTTCCTTTCTTTAAAAGAAAGTCGTGTGTGAGCCCTGCACACTGTGGTGTTGTCACAGCAAAGCATGGCCGTTGTGCGGGCCGGCATGATTTTTTCTTTTTCTGAACTGGAAACTGTAGGAGCCTGGATGACGTCCTTTTGGTAGGGTGAGAGAGCTCACCTAAAACGTTTGGCTTCACTTAGAGTTTAAAATAGACTTTTTCCTGAGGCAGATCAAAGATATCTAGCATTCAGGTTGCCAGGGAATGTCTGCTTGCCAAAAAGCAAGGACAAAAGGGACAGCGCTGGTTGCCCCGTGGATCTGGGTGAGTCCTGCTAGTGGAAAGCGTGGCCAGGCTGGTCCCCAGAGAAGGGCAGCGGGGTTAAGTGGAGGAGACTGGGCAGAACTTACCCCAAGGGCTTGCTGTCGTTCTCCCCACAGCTGGGCTGGAAAGCAGGACAAGGGCTCCCAGCCCCTCCTGGTTCTGGAAAGGCAGGGCATCGCACAAGGTGTACCTAGTCCACATGACCTACCCAGCAGCTCGCACGCCAGCTGCGGTAACAAGCCTCCTTCTCCCCGGGGTGGAGGGAGCGGTGGTCCGCACACACAAGCAGATGCCGGGGCGGTTCTCTGGAGGCTGAAGGGAGTGTGGAAGGAGCAGGCAGAGGGCCGGAAGGGCTTTCCAGTCCTCCCGTAAGGTGTCTCCAGCATCCTTCGTAGATGCTGGACTGGGCACCCAGACAGACACGCACACAGCTCTGCCCTCGGGGACGCGTCCCGCAAAAGTAACGCGTGCGGAGCGCTCAGCACCTGCGTGTCTGTGGACGGACGAATGGGCGCGCGGTGGTCCGGCCACACCCTGGAGTAGTGCTCAGCTTTAAAAAGGAAGACGTCCTGTTGCCGGCTACAATACAGATGACCCTTGAGGACAAGAAGCTAAGAGAGAGAGAAGCCAGAGCCAGCAGGACACATTCTGGATGATTCCACCTCCTGGAGGAGTCGAAATCACAGAGACAGAAAGGAGAACGGCAGTTGTGGGGGAGGGGGAGGGCGAGGGGAGTTGTGTACAGCAGGGGCAGGGTTCCGTTGGGGACAACGACCAGACGACCAGACGGTGGTGATGGGCGCACAGCACCAAGAACGTACTACTCATTGCCGCTGAAACGGACAGATGCATGGTTAGAATGAAAAATACTGCTCGATGTGTATTTTACCACAACTAGGAAACAAGATGAAGCAGAGCGAAGAGGAAAGCTGGGTGTCTAGGGCCACGAGGGGCCGGACAGAGGCTGGGACCATCCGAGACACGGCGCGTGTGTGCGGTCACGAGCGGGATGTGGGGTGCGGTGAGAAATCAAGGGGAGGTGTGCGGAGGGCCTGAGCCCAGCATCAAATGTGAGACTACAGCTAGTTGGAGGCAAACTCCCAAGTTCTGCCCCGAGGCGGCTGGCAGAGGCCAGAGACAGACTGTCCCTTGCAGTAAAAGCCACGTCTGTGGCTGCAGGAGAGCAGACAGGCTATTGTCGCGGAAGGGCCGGGCTGGCTGACACGGCACTGGCTCTCGGTCATGCACACGGGGGGCCCTGGCGGCAGCTCTGCTGCCCAGCTGCTGAGAACGGAGCCGAGAGGAGCCTGAGTTGGAAGAGGGTGGCGGATCTGGGTCTCGGGCCGCCTCTGGTCACTGTCATTGTTCTGGCCGCCTCCCCCTGCTCCGGACAACCCAGGTGGTCAGAAAGTACCTGCTGTTCCCCGGCACCTGCCTCACCACGCCCGGGGCCATCTCCTCTGTCGCCCTGGGCAGCCAGGAGCAGACACAGAAACCCAAGCACGGGGCAGAAGACAGGACTGCTGGGGGCAGTCTCTCGGCCCGCCGGAATTAGGATAGGTGCTCTGGGAACTTCTCATACTGCACCGTTACGATTCTGCAACTAATGGCCAAGAGGCAAAGCTCCTCTAAATTCATGCACAGTTTGTCTTCAGGCAGGAAAAATGACCCGTGTGTATGGCCAAACTTTCAACGGTATCAGAAAACGAATTGCTCTGAAAAAGGTTGAAGTATTGTATTATCACAAAACCAGGGCCATGTAAATTCTCCCGACAATAACGGAGCAACTTCTTTCACAAAAACCCAAGTGCTTAGCAACTCCAACTTGTTGTCCCAAGGTCTCTGGTTCACTGCTGTTCGTCCTCATTGCTCCTTCATGACCTGACTTCTCCCGGGCTCTTCTTTCCCACAAGAACTGCAGACAAGCCCCAGGCCTCCCATCACCCAGAACATCTCCCTTCGTTTGGCATCGAATGCTTCTACCTTTCGACCAAACATGGTGAGCACAGGGACTCATTCACGGAATTCTTTGTGTGAAAAGGGCCCAAAGACTACATTCAGCCTCCCTGCTAACTGGATGAAAATAGGAAATGCTACTTTGCACTTAACAGATGACTCAGATTTTAAATAACCCCAGTGTGGCAAAGGTGCGATGGGACAGGCATCTTATCCAGTCGGGGGGAGCATGTCCGGTGCCACCTCCCGGGACAGCGCCTGGGCAGTCTCTACAAAGGGATTTTGAAAACACACAGGCTTTGGCCCAGTTCTTCCCTCCTCTGAGTCCAGCTTAAGGAACCGTTCAAAGACACGAACAAAGGCAAAATATTTACATTACAGTATGATCTATCATGGCTGAAAACCGAGGACCATCACAGAACGGAGTGACACGGTTGTTTGAAAACCCTGCTTCTGTTTCCACTCAAGTCAGGAACAACACACACACGCCCGCTTGTACCACTGCCTACGACAACTTACTGGAATTTTCACTCAATTCAGGGGGAAGACACCAGCAGGATTCTCAGAACGAGGGCGTGAGGTTATCTTTACGTGCCAATCTCATTAGACACCTGGGACATCCGAAAGAACCAACTGAAAACTACTGTCAACAGCAAGATAATTCAGTGGGAAAGCAGGATGCGAAAGTGAGACACAGAAATCAGCCGCCTTCGTATAAATGATCAGCTACTCAGAAGACAAAAGAGCAACCACAGTAAGAGTATCAGGGCATAAAACTTATTAAGAGTTGTGCAAAACCCACATGATGGATACTTTAAGAACACCCCGAAGGAAACGAAGTGGACTTGGCACAGCCCACTCTTAGGCCAGAGGACGCAAACGATTCTAAAGATGCCAACCCTCCCCCCCCGGACATTTAACACATGTGACGGGATCCTGATAAAACACAACTTTTTCTGCAATGAAAGGAGTCACTTCAAAGTTCCTACTGTTTGTGATGGTACCAGTATTATTGCTGTGAATTGTTTTAATAGGATATAGCAATAATTCTGTCAATGATCTTCAAAACCAAGATTTTCAGTGTTAAAGAGAAAAAACTGAAGACTCGAGAAACACGTGAAAATACCATGATGCTAAGGCTGAACTAAAAACGTCAATATGAACGTAGCATTAATACGTATATAGACTCATATCCCACGTCCGTCCGTCGACAACACCTAAAAGCATCAACGGTCTGATAGCAACAAGCACCCCTACTCCCCTCCCCAGATTTTGGTCTCTAAAGTCAGTCCTCACTGAAAGGAATTGGGGCTCTTTGAATGTGGCCGATTCTAAGTCTGGGGCAAAGAAAGTACCAAATGAGGCTGGGAACATCTTACTGTGTCAGAAATCAAGGAGTCAAAAATAAATGTGTCCATGCAAAAAAATACACACGGGTCAGCCCAAAGAATACCCAGTGGTTAAAATTTGGTATCCCTACATCAGCAATAATAATGATTTTAGCAGGCTGAAGCACACTGAAATCAAATAAAAATACCCAAGTCCATACTGCTATTCAAAAAAAAAAAAAAAAAAAAGGAAAGAAAAATCAGAAAAACCTTTAGTTTCCACCATCTGAGGGAAAGTGTAAGTAAAAGCCAGAGTGTCAAGCCTATCCTGACGTTCAGGAGGAGCTGTATGTCAAGCCAAGTGTCTCCAGCTGGTGGGAAACAGCTCTGCTGTCAGAAGAATGCCAGCTTAACCAATGACTCTCTAGCGAGGCTGCTGAGTCAAGTGAGGGCTGCCCTGGGGGTACTCGGTGCTGGCGTGGCGCCGGTGGGGACAGGCCAGCAGGAGGCCACAGCCTACCTTGCACATCACTACCCATGCTTTTAGCCAGCCCAGCTGCAGAGGGAAGGGTCAGGGTCCGACGGAGAGATCAGTCCACCACCATCACCCTAGCAGTCCCTCCACTGACTGAATATCCCGCACTAATGTCTCCTGGGTTCTACAGCTCCTTGTCTGATGTACTCCACCCAGAAAAGGTTTCTATTTCCCGGAACTACAGGGAATAAGCAGGACATTTTTTTAAAAAGATTTTATTTATTTATTTGACAGAGGTCACAAGTAGGTAGAGAGGGAGGCAGAGAGAGAGGGGGAAGGAGGCTCCCCGCTGAGCAGAGAGCCTGATGCGGGGCTCGATCCCAGGACCCTGAGATCATGACCTGAGCCGAAGGCAGAGGCTTTAACCCACTGAGCCATCCAGGCGCCCCTAAGCAGGACATTTTATAGGACAACTGGCTTGACTAATTTAACAAGTTGTAAGAAACTCATGCTGTGATTTACAACATGCCCAGACTGCCAATGGCATCTGGCAGAAACAGCAAAAATAAATCCCTGCAGAAGAAGATTATTTCTTTTTTTAAGATTTTATTTATTTATTTGAGAGAGAGAGAGAGCACGCACAAGAGAGGAGAGGGTCAGAGGGAGAAGCAGACTCCCCACTGAGTGGGGAGCCCGATGTAGGACCCGATTCCGGGACTCCGGGATCACGATCTGAGCCCAAGGCAGTTGCTTAACCAACTGAGCCAGCCAGGTGCCCGAAGATACTTTTGTTTTAGGTTTGGACTTATTTTAGATAGTTGACTACAATGACCAGCATACAGTAGAAAACAGGTACTCGAGGAAGGAAGACTTCGTGAACAAAGTCTGGCAAGGATGATAACATTGTTTGACGTAGACGGCGAAGCCGTGGTGTTTACGCCACCCACAGAGACGGAAGAACAGAAAAATGGGAAAGAGTCATACTGCAGGTGAAAAATGTAACTTCTGTAAATGAAAAAGGATGTCTGAGATGAAAAGCTCCGCAAGGGGAGTTCAGCCCATACAAGACAGACCTGCAGAGTCCCAGCAAGGGGACAGAAATCAAGCGTGGTGCTCAGAGACTGTGAGAGCAACTCGGCAAGGTAATTTTATGTCTGTTGGCTACAATAACACAAAACGCTGCATTTCATATTTCATTGGTATAGTTATTTATTTTCACTGCATTTTATGCAGGCATTCCTCCCATGAAGGGTTGAAAATTAAGAGCAAGAAAACCAGTCCTTCATTGGCCATAATGTAAGACCCTCTCATCGAAAATATAGCTTGGGAAGTCACAAAAAGCTGGAGAAACACAGGGGAGGAATAAAAAGACAGTAAATGAAAAAGCCCAATACATGTTTGTTTAAAGCCAAAGGAAAAACGAGACGAATGCAGAAGCTCTAAGGGCTGGGAAATAGAATTAGCTGTGGGTGCACGAGGAGTCCCGAAAAAGACGGGCAATTAACAAAGCGGCGTCTGGACACCCAGCAGGGGAGCCACGAAAGAGCAACATTACAGACAAGAATCAAAACAGCGGTCAGAGGCACAGTCCCTTCAAACACTGGCTTTGGTTTCTCGATGCTGAGGGAAGGCGAAGGCGATGAAAGGGTCAGCTTCGTTGTTCTGAGGAAAATAACGATCCAGGCCTCCGTGAACCTCTCTCAGGAATGAGGGCAGAACAGACATACTTTCTAGAGAAATAAACGAAGAACGAGCCACCGCTAGACCCTCACTGAAGGAGATTCTATGTGACGTCGTCGTCAGACGGAGGGAAAGTGGTCCCGGGAGGAGAGTCGGAGATGCAGGTGGGAGTGACGAACAAACGGGTAAGCAGGGGTGAGTCCCCAGCACAGACCGACCGTGACCGTGACCGGGAGCCTGCGGTGCGCGAGTGTGAGGGGCTGGAGGGAAGACTCAGCGGACGGTCTCAGAAGGCGGCAGTACTAGCCTGTTCTGTGGTGGCGGTGGTTGTTTTTAAGCGACTGGGCTTCAGCTCTACGGCTCACAGAAACGCTGGACGTGCAGTGCGGAGTTTCCCGGTCACCGGCCACCTGCTGCCCGTCATCAACTTTTTCCATTTGTTACGACTCATCAGCCAATACCGACGCATCGTCATAAACTAAACACCGCGGTTTCCGAGAGGCTCTGTTCGTGTGTACTCTACAGGTTTTGACAAATGCAAACTTCCACGTATCCCCTCACCTGGTAGCACACAGAATGCGTCCACCGTCTTGAAAATCCCCTGCGCTGTCTACGCAGCCCCGCCCGAGGTGAGTAAGCGTCTTATCTCGAGGATACTCAGTCAAATATAAGCCCCATTTGTGCTCTGTAAGCTGCAGGGACAGCCGGGATTCCCAGCAGGTGAGCGCAGGAAGTGCATCTGCGAATCCATCAATTGGTCCCTCCCCCTGCATTCCCTTCATCCCTCCCCCAGCCTGGCTCCTCTGCACTGAACCAGTTACTTGCCCCTCTGGAAGGCTCTGGAATACATCCGCATAGACACACCTCCTGCTCTGGGTTCATACATCTTGCAAAAGACCCATTGTTAGTAACCGGAGGTATGCAAAATGTCTGGGGCTTCATTTATTAGGCTGGTCTTAATATCTTAATCGATATAAAGGTTTTCCGAGGTTCGTGTTTGACTTTGGGGTCCTTACCCTATGTTCCTCGGTCTTACATACTTCAACCTCCACATCTCCTGGGAAGTACTTACAGGGACTGAATGCCCTCGGATGGAAAAAGGCAATGGTTCCATTTCGGGGGAAAGTCAAAGCAAAGGGCACCCTTTCCTGACTGATCTCAAATAGAAAACCCCTGGGCAATGTAAGCCCCAAATGAGTCATAAAGAGTAAGTCCACAAAAGACTATGGTTACAGTTCTCACTTCTCCAACCCCAGGAAAGCAGACAGGCACTGCTATAGTTTCAAAACCTGTCCCCTTGCAGTGGCTCCTTTCTGACTCGCTGGAGCTCACAGGTGACAAGTGCCAAGAGGAGAATTACTTGAAGGGGACACCAGCCAGCCTGGTGACGGTTCACAAGGACAGATTTAAAGCCTCCCCTCTGCCTTTTCCAGTGTGTTACACGTAGAACACAATCACAATTACATTTTTATCTCTGACGGCTCTGGAATCTGGAATACCAGTTGGGTCAATCAGGTAGTGGCATTTTAATTGAAAAAACAAAGCAGAACAACACAAACCTCAATAAAGTGACCCGAACAGAAACTAAATAGAGCCGAGGCAGGAGAAGCTGGCGAGCTACCCAGATATGACTCCGTCTCCCTACATGGGCACGCTTGGACTTTTAAAAGACAAATAATAGAGATTACCTTTTAAAGACGGTAGTTTCTGAAGTTCTCTGTTATTGCTGGCGTTAAACCGGGAGGAATTTTGCCGCTTGTCTTTCTTCACTATGGGCTGAGGCACTGGTACTTTAATTTTACTAGACACTGTTGATGGGGTGGCCACAAGGCTGTTTTTCCTGCTGGAAATCTGTTTCCGAAATAAAAACAGAAACACATGCGTACCTCAAACTGTTGTCCTTTATAGCACAGTTAGAATCTGGAATATATGTACGAGTCTTGCTCAGGGACGGTCCCCTCCACTTCGCCGTAAACACCAGTCCTTAGAGTGGCTGGAGTCTGAGCGACCTCCCACTGCTAGTAATGCTGTATTTTCAGGAATTCACAGACACACCTCATTTCTCACGTCTTCCTTCACACTTTTTACTCGAAACATTTCCCATATAGGCTGACATATATAGAGGCTGATGACTGTGACCCTCCAAAGACGTTCACGTCCGAATCCCTGGAACCTGAGAATACGCTTCCTTACTTGGCCAAAGGGACTCCGGAACGGTGACGAGGTAGGGATCCCGGACCGTCAGCGTGGGCCCCGCGCCATCACACAGGTCTCGACAAGACAAGGCAAGGCAAGGCAACACAAGCAGAGGACAAAGCAGAGGTGAGAGCCTCAGAGAGACTGCTAGAAGCCAGGGCACTGGTTTGGAAGGCAGAGGAAGGGGTCATGAGCCGAGATGCACAAGGGGCCTCTGGAAGCTGGAAGAGGACCAGAAATGGATCCTCCTCCAGGGCTTCGAGGAAGAACTAGCCATGCTGCCATCCTGATTTCGGCCCCATTTCAGACGTCTGACCCCTGGGACTGTGAGATCATCAGTTTGTGGTCCTTTGCACAGCAGCCTGGGGATCTCATGGAGACACGTGTCTGAGGACACATGTCTGGCTCAGGAGGAGAGGGGAACCTGCAAACACTTAAGCAGAGATGGCGGGGGCGGGGAGGCACGTGCAGCACACACCTGCACAGGCCCACGGGGCGAGGGCACCCAAGGAGCTCAGATGGGCCTGGCCCCTAGCGAGAGTCAACTGAGCACTGACCGTCAAGATTCTCTGTGCAAACTGCTCACTCTTCCCACACTTCCAGTCCCCAAAAGAACAGAGTCTGTACGTGCACATGTGCACTTCTGAAAAGCCTACCAAGCTCATCCTAGAAACACAAACCCGCCAAGCCCCTTCCAGTCACACTGAGCTAGGAGAGCAGACACGCCAGCTTAAACCCCTGGCTATGTGCTCTCCTCCGGGAGTGGAATTTTTACTAAGAAGTCAGAGAAGCTTTATTTTTATTTTATTTTATTTTAAGGATTTTATTTATTTGACAGACGGAGATCACAGAGAATCAGGCAGAGAGAGGGGAGGAAGCAGGCTCCCCACCGAGCAGAGAGCCCGATGCCGGGGCTCTATCCCAGGACCCTGGGATCATGACCTGAGCTGAAGGCAGAGGCTTTAATCCACTGAGCCACCCAGGTGCCCCGAAGCTTTATTTTTCAGTAAGGTGCTTAGGACGACTTGGCAAGAGTTTTCCAAGATGCCAGACGCCCGCATGCAGACAGGACTCTGAATCGGGAGTGAGGGCCTGGGCTCCCTTCCCTCCCACCGTCGGCAGCCTCTTCCTTGAAAGGGCTTTCCCGGATGTGGCCCTTGACACCTGTCTCTCTTTCCACCCAATTGTGAAAGCTGGGTCTTCTTCCTTAAAAACGCCGTCCATACCTCTCCTCCTCCCAGAATTCCCTAGAACCCCTAGTTTTCATTCCCCAGTCACAGACAGCGCCTCCCAGGCCAAGTCCCTGTTTTAAATGTTACATGCACACGTCTACTAAAGTTGACATCTCCCTTCCACTTCCTACAATGCCAAACCCTGTGCACCACACATGCTGACCCCGAGGACAACGGGGCACGTGCGGCTCCCTCCCAGACAGGAGCGGACCCCCAGCTCCTGCAGCAAAGCCTGGAACACCAGCACCGGGCGATTGGCTAACTCACGAAACAGAGTTAACTCCACGCGTATCCACAGCCCGTGTAGGACACATGCTGAGACGAGCCTTCCAACGTCTGATAGAGCAGAGTCATCCCCAAGACCTGCTGACTTGGAGCCCCGGCCCCTCTGTGTGGGCCCTGCTGGCCTCCCTCCCCAAGAGCATTGTCCTCGGGGCAGGCGGAATGAGCTTCTAGAAAGAAGACCTGGTCTCATGACCCAGGCTAACCCACTGTAGCCACTTCTCAGGGCTCTCAGCCCGCTGGCTTAATGGTGGTCTATAGAGCCCCATGCTCGGGTCACCAGCCCCTGCTCCGGCTGGGCCTGTGCCTTGGCCCCGCTTCCCCCCTGCCCACCCCGAGTGTGGCTTCCTGAGCCCTCCGCGTGACGCACTCCACTCTGTGGGCCCCTGCCTGCCCGGATGGGCTTGGCTACGAGGTGGCCGTCTTGTCCTTCCCCCGAAGGGATGTCAGCTCCAGGAGGGCTTGGACACCATGCTGGCATGTCCTGTGAGAATGGGGGACTGCCCTGCACTGGGTGAGTCAGGGAGGTCCCTCTGAGGGCACACGAGTGTGCTGGGGGAATAGCATTTGGGCAGGGCCACCGAGAGTGGAGACTCGGCATGACCACCCTTGCCGCAGACAGGCAGGCTCCGGGGAAGCCTGGGGGCCACAGGTGCTGGCAGAGCCCACCAGCCTGGTCAGAGTCTGACCTTGACCTGGCCGGCACCTGGAAGCTGTGCAGGGGGCCCTGAGCAGGGTGAGGGTGTGAATCCATCCTTCTGTGTGAAGGCGCCTCAGGCTGCAGTGCGGACTGCGGATGGCAGGGGAGGGGACGGTCCGACCGCACACCGCACCAGAGGACAGCAGGTGCACGGGTGACACAGAGCGGGGGACGAGGAACCAGCAGGCGGGCAGCTGGCGGCCCCAGTCACTGTGGTGGGAAGGAGAAAGAGGCTGAGAAGCTGGGTCATGAGCACCCTGGGTCCGAGCGGAAGACACGGGGACGCCCTTCCTCACTCCTCCACGATGTGCTCTTCTTCCTGCGGACCAGGGCCGGAGTGCTGTCCTGGCCGCCGCCTTCTCCGCCCGCGCAGGGCCTGGCTCTCAGACACCTCGTGTAAGCCGGACGTGAACTTGGAAGTTACCCGTCTACACAGTCACTGAAGTCACTGATGAGTGAGACCGCCCCGCGGGGTGCAGCGTGGCAAAGGTGGAGGCTGAGGGAAGAGTCTTTCAGGAAGGAGGTCAACCCATCCGACGGCCCTGAAAGCCGAAGTCTGTGGACTTGGACTTGTCATCCTGGGGCTGGTGGAGGCTGCTGAGGGCAGCGAGGCAGCAGGAGAGGCCACTGGGCTGAGGCCAATCTGAGGAGGCCTAGGGTATCCGTAACAGCTTCGGGAAAGTGGCGGGAAGAGCGGTGTCAGGGCAAACAGCAGTGCCATAGCAGGGACCTTGGGACTGTCTGGAAGGTGAGGGGCTTGATCGTGCTGCATGACCTATGGGGAGGCCACCGAGGGGAGGCGTGGCTGAGGGACAGCTGCGCGAGGAGCCGATCCAGGCCCCGGTGTGCAGTGACAACAGAACAGAGGACAGACGGGACAGGACAGGATGGCTGTCCGTCTGATGCCCTCCCTGGGGTGTGCAGACACATGAGGTCACCCACAAGAAGCGCTCGGAAGGGAGGCGAGGCCCAAGGAGAAGAAGAGGGCCTGAAGGGGTCCTGGAGCAGCAGAGCAAGGAAGGGGCCTGGAAAAATGGAGACGCTCTGAACACCTCCTTCTCCTCAGTGCCAAGTACCAGCAGCCAACGGGACATGAAGGGTCGGCACCCGAGGGGGCACTGCCCACACAGTACTGCCCATGTTCCCCGACAGTCTCTGCGACCCCCCCAGCCCACGCGTGGCCAGTCGCTGGCCTGAGCCCGATGTCAGGCCCTTCCCCAGAGTGCGGGGCCATCTCCCGGGATCATGCAGGGAGCTGTGGAGCCAGACCAGGGACCTCACTCGGTCCCTGGACTTCGGACACCACCTCCCTTGTGTCTGCCATCCAAGCAGCTCTACCCTCCCAACATCTTCCAAAATTCTCCCCTTCTGCAGTCCTATGATGAACGAGCACCACTACGGGCCAGAGACGAGCCCCAGAGCCCGAGAAGCCGACCTGCACGCCTTGAGAGAACATTCATCTGAAGAACACGATACTGGAATAAAGACAGCCCCAGAGTTACGAGCCAAGACTACTCCGTGGGGAACACTCTTCAGCAGGTGGTGCCGGGACAAGCCAGCGGCTGGGGACAGTCAGGCCGAATGCTGATGAGGGCAAAAAAGGTGGTCTCCCGAGGAACTAGGCTGTCTAGGAAACACTAAGGCCGCTATGTTGGGGCGGCCCTTCCGAGCAAAGCTCTCTGCATTGTGGTCCTTCCGGGCGGGAGGCTGCGTGAGCTCTGGGTATGCGGGAGCTGGGCAGCTGACGGGCCTGCTGCCAGGGGCCCCCTGGTTCCGACTCTCACCCCTCTACTTCCTGCACAGCACCGCAGAGATCTTTTGTAATACATGGTCAGATCACCCCCTCTCCCTGCTCAAACCAGCTCACCCAGTTTCCCACCACCTTAAGAACGAGAACCCCAAATCCTGACAAGGGCCGCTGGCAAGATCCTACTGGACCTTCCCTGCCTACACCCCACCTCTCTGACGTTACCCCTTCTGCTCCAGCCACCCTCGTCTGTCTGCAGCCGGACTGGCCTTCCTCCCAGCGCATACCCAAGCTCATTCCCGCCTTCAGGTCTCTGCACCGGCTGCTTCCTCTGGCTGGAATGCCCTCCTCCCCCCGATCTCGGCACCAGAGGCTCCCACTTCCCATTTGGGTGGCAACTTCAACATCCTCTCCTCGGTGAGACCAACCTGGGCCGCCTAAAGCAGCCTCTGGAAACGCGTGAGCAGCTTCGACATCGCAGTGACCAGAGGGTGCTCCGGGTGTGGACAGCCCCAGGGCCACGGCTCTGCAGGGTGAGAAACCAAACTTCACACGCCACCAGCGCCCCTTGTACCCACCAGCACCCCTGGGCCCACCCACCAGCACCCCGGCACTGTCTGAAAGCCAACGGGACCCTGCCGTGTGTCCCGCGCTGCCCCCAGCACCCACGAGGGTCCTCAGTGCTTTGGACGGTCTCAGAGCGTGCCTGGGGGTGACCGTGAATGAGTCATCTGGGGAAAGCCCGTGACGGGGAAAGCATGGCCTACAGGGAAGAAAATGACTCGGGGAGAGAGAAGGGTCCCCCCTGTGACAGGGCACCGCCCTCCAGGGCCTGACCTCTGCCAGCCAGACTTCTTCCTGTAAGACCCGGGCCACGGAGCTAGGCGGCAGAGCAGGGGAGACGACAGCTTCGCTCCCAAGAGTGTGGGTCAGGGGCAGTGAGAGGAGGGAGTTTTGCACTGTTTTATTTTTTAACCACGTGTGTTTCGACCGTCAGAACAGATAAAGAGAAAACGTCTGAAAAGGAAGACAGGAGAGGTGTTGTGTCCCTGGGTCTCCCCGGGCCCACTCCCTCAGGAGACAGGCAGTCCTGGCCTGGGGCGAGCAGGGCCTCCTCCTTCTTGCCCCTCACTTCCCTTCTCTTCCACTGTCCCCTTTTCCCCTAATTGCATCTGCTTCCTTCTAAATTTGGTATTTTGTATTAAGAGTGATAGATGATGGAGTTAAAGGGACACACTCCTGAATGGGCATTATTTTGGAAGCTACTGACCGGGTCATAGGCCCCTCTGCCCCTCAGAACTGTCTGTGAAGTGGGAGGTGGTCTTTAGCTGCTGTCCAGGGGGATAGCCACCAGCCACATGCGGCTCCCGAGCCCTTGAAATGTGGCTTGTATAACTGAGGAGCTGAATTCTTAAATTTAATTTGATTTCCACGCATTTCAAGGGCCACAGGTGGCTCATGGCTAGCGTCCTGCCGGCATTCCGGCATTCCCACTGGGCAAGAACAGCACGAGCTCAGACCTACTACCCCTTCAGAGCCATGCTAAATCTCGTCCTAATAAAATAAGATGAAGGAAATCCGGTGTCCTCAAACTAACTACCCCCCTACCTCCCCCACCGCCCCTGCACCCCCCCCCCCATTTGGTTCTGGCCTTGTCCTCTCACTCCCCCAG
>PISX010009749.1:0-57356 GCA_004024625.1 Mellivora capensis | reverse complement strand
TGACCTATAACGTCGTGCCAAACCAGACGCCAACGAGCCCTGACCTTGGCAGGCGCCCGATGTTTTAAGGCAAAGCTGGAGCTTTTTTATAGCTGAAATCTTTCACATGAATCTTCCCTGTGACTTGGGGAAATATCACCGTGATTCATGCCGGTGGCAGACTGACTCACGCGGCAGAAGCAGGTGGAAAGCTCCCCACCCTGACACGGGAGGGCTGAAGGCTTGCACTCACAGCGCAATTGCTTTAACGGTGGAGGGGTAGGGGACTCTGGGCCTCTTCCGTGAACAAGAACACTAGATAAATTATTTCATGTAATTCACTGAACTCTTTCTAGAATTATGGATCGTGTAACGGAGCTTTTCCTAAAGAGGGATGGAGTGCTGACTGCTCCCGTCTGCAACACACACCCTAGGTCTTTCTGGGGCTCCAATTTCATGGTGACCCTGTGTTTGCTTAGGTGCTTTAAAGCACTATTTCCTCTGGTTGGGGTCTTCACAAGAAATGTGCTCCATCTTGACCCTTGTCTTCAGCAGCTGCACGGTGTGATGGATGGGGGGGCCAAGTTACTCCCAAGTCTACCGAACGCCCATGAACAACAGGTGGGACACTTTGTGAATAACAGAAATGGTCAACACTTAACTTCTTAAGATGTGAGGACCATATTCTTTTTATCTTCCCCAGTGCTTGTACAGAACAAGATGATCAAAACAAAACTTTCTAATATGTATATAAAATTTATAAAATATTTAAAAAAATATACATCACCCTTAAACAACACGGGTCTGAACTGCGTGGGCCCAATTCTTTTTCAATAAATACATTACACTTAAATGTATTTTGTTATGATTTTTTCTTCTCTGGCTTACTTTATCGTAAGAAGACAGTAGACAGTAACTGAACCATACCAAGTATGCATTAACCAGCTATTTTTACTATCAGTAAGGCTACCCGTCAACAGAGGGCTATGAGTAGTTAAGTTCTGGGGGAGTTAATAGTTATACAACAGATTCTTCGCTCTGTGTGTGTGTGTGTTGGGAGGGATTGGCACCCCCAATCCCCATGTTGTCCAAGGGCCAACTGTATATGTATGTTCTACTGAGAAAAACTCCCCAAATAAACTCAAAACGAAAAATATAAAGCACTGAAGATCATATTGGAAGCCTTATATTTAAAGGGAAATCCTGTTTTGAACTGCTTTCATTAAAATAAGATCTTACAACACTGTACATCTTACCACTGACCTCTGGTGCAAAGCAAAAGCAAAAGCAAAACCCTCTTCTAAAACTTTCACAGGATGGGCGCTTGGGTGGCTCAGGTGGTTAAGCAACTGCCTTCGGCTTAGGTCATGATCCTGGAGTCCCAGGACTGAGTCCTCCATCAGGCTCCCTGCTCAGCAGAGAGTCTGCTTCTCCCTCTGACTTCTCCCCTCTCATGTGCTCGCTCACTCTCAAATAAATTAAAAAAAAAAACTTTCATAGAACATTAGAAAAAGACTCAAGTACCATAATCTTCGGTTTTAGTTCACTGCTACTTATTTGAAAGAAAACTCTGCATCAGAATTTCCTTAGAGGATCAAAAGGTAAAGAAACAAGATTTTTTTCTAATTTAGCATATCAGAACCCCCAGCAAGCTAACTGATTTGAAGCTCCCCTTCCTCCTGAGCACTTTTAAAATCTGCCAACAAACACTTCTGGCCTCCAGGTCCTCACATACACAGCAAGCGCCAAGAAGAATCAAGTTAAAATGCTGTCCTCGAGTACTTAATCTAGTTAAGGAGGCGAATCAAGGTAAATAAAAGTTGTCCAAGGCAGTATAAATGGTTAAGTAACCGATTGAGCCAATAATTGCTATTCAAATTTAAAAGATGGAAAAAACAGGGGCCAAAACGGTGAGAAAAGCTTCCCTTAAATTTCAGAGTAAGTGACCCTGCGTGGGAACTAAGGAGACGAAGGAACTAAGATGGGCAGTGAAGAGCATGGGGGAGGGCATGTCGCAAAGCGTGGTCTGGGGACCCCAAGAGGGGGGTCCTGCAGGCACTTTCTGGGGTCCGTGCTTTTACGATAACACAAAGCCATGATTCACCTTTACAACCATCATCAGGTCAATTTTTCACAGGCTACAAGGCACAGGGTATCAAAACAGATTGAATGCAGGAGCAGACTCAAGGAGCCAGCGAGCTTCTACTAAGCCAGACATTAATTTGCAAAAACATGGTGCAATGCCATTTTTCTCAGTGCATTTCTGTGAATAGTTCTTTCTTGTAAAAACATTCTATTTACGTTAACATGCATTGTGTGTGTTACTATAAGATGAATTAAGGAATGTTTAAAAAATTTGTTTTAATTTCTAGCAGGAAAAGTTATCAGCTAAAGCCGACCTAAATAAAAGCTCTTTGGGACCCTCATTTTTAAGAGCATGAAGGGTTGCTGAGGCTCCTTTGGTCTGAACCCTGTTAGGGGAGGAGTATGTATCAGGCATGATTTGCAAGTGGATGTACATACTTCGTGCAAGAGTCTTTCTAAAGCAGGGATCTCACTGGGGCCGTTTTGCCCTGTAGGAGACATCTGGCAATGTCTGGAGACACTGCTGGCTGTCAGAACTGGAGAGGTGTGCAGCCGCTGCTGTCTAGTGGGGAGGGCCGGGTGCTGGCAAGCATCCTCCAGCACACAGGGTAGCACTGCGGGGAAGCATCTGGTCTATCCATCAATGGCACTGAAGGTGGGGCGTCTGCTCAGGGCAGTGGGTCTCACCCAGGAGGCGGCACTGGGGGCTGCCAAGCACATGGTCACATGGTCACATGCAGGAGCAGTGAGCCCTGGGGAGGGACAGGAAGCTCACAGAACCTGCTCCTAACTCATGCCCTCCCACCCACAGCCGACCAGCCCCTCTGCAGAGCCTCCATCCTTCTGAAACACCAGGTTTCTAAGCAAAAACGATGCAGAGTGGCTGGGAAAGTGGGCCAAGACATGGTGATCAAAAGCAGGGAATTCCACTTCTGTGTAACAGACACTTAGAAATTACAAAAAATATATATATAAAGTGCTGGTCCTCTGGGTCCTCTCTGAGTGTCGCTGGGATCCCGTTTAGGGTTGTGCGGGGGGAAAAAAAGTGGGGAGTGAATGATGGGCAGTGTGACAGAGGCGGCCCCTAGTGACAGCATGAGCTCAGAATTCAGCCTGCAGACAGTGGCTTTGGTGTTTTGGGGGAGGGGAGTAGGGGACTCTCCCCTTAGGAGGTGATAGTCACAGCCGTCTCCCTAGGAAACATACCCACCAACAGACCATTTCCACTGTCCTCCAACACTCAGGTTAAAATTCCTGCTATACAGCCGAGTGACTAGAAAGTCAGATTTTCTTAAGAAGATACTTTCCACCAAAATGTTGTTTCTGTTACCAGGTAATGGGGGTTATTATAAGATGAACTCATGTTTTTGAAATTTCCGGTTTACTTTCTCAAATAGGACTCTACCAGCCATACCTGTGGGACTTCAGCAAGCCCGGCTCCCCGTCTCTGCAACACTGAGGTGGGTTGCCTGGGATGTAAAGGGACGGATTACAGAGAAAAACGTTATGGCTAAGGGTAGAAAATGTCAAAATGAGCTAACGAGTTGGAGAGGACCATTCAGCTCTCTTTCCAGGAAGAGGTATTACGTCACACTTGCCGTAGAGACTTCCAGACCAAACTACGCTGAAGCAGGACATATGTGACCAGAGAACAGCGCTCAAAACAACCTTTAATGTGCTTGAAACAAATCACTTTACAGAGAGCATTAACACTTTTAAAAACATAACTTTGGATGCAGTATACAAATTAAAACAGCTACTATAAAAACACCACGGCATGATCTCATCTTCCAGAACGGACTTTAGAAATTTCTGAGCGATCGATGAAGATTCTAAATATTCTTCAAGGGGGCCTAGATATGTTTGCACAGCTTTGAACATGACACCAAGGACAGGTGCTCAGAGCGGAGTTCCCTCTGTCAGTCTCCTGAGCACCCAGGAGCCCACCTGTGGCCTCACTCCTTAAGTGTGCCACGAAATAAACCTGTGAGTACTGGGCAGAAACTTTAGTTTTGAGTGTATAAATTAAAACATCCTATTTGAAAGGGAATAAAACAAACAAAAATGTACCAATACACATCATTCGAGAAGAAATTTCTAGAAAAATGTGCCCAGCAGCAGTTATGACCTTTACTGCTATTTTGTTACTTGGAAGATGTATTCTGCTATACGTCTCGCAGGGAAAACTTCTTTCAAGAGGAGTCATGTCTAATCTATCCTATAGAGTTAAAAATGGCCAAATCTGAAATTCTCCATTGTTTTTAGAGGTGAGGAAACAGGGCCACGGAAGCTAGGTGACATCACTTAGGGCACTCAGGAGTCAGCAATTTTACTCCCCAGGTTAAAATATGTCCCCCTACACCACTCTATCCTTTACTACAGAACTCTGTCTTCCTAAACACCCCCATACCATCAAATGTTCCTTTGTTCTAACGGAAAAGTGTTCTGCAGCATAAGCCACTTGGTGCCTCTGTTTTCCGTGAGGCTGGGTTACAGCCAACCAGGATTTGAGTATAAGGACCTTTCCCAATCTTGAAGTGGTGTGTTAAGTCAACCAACCACGGGCCAAGTTCTTTTTAACGTGTTCTCTGTTGAGATGATTTCCCAAGCCTGGCTACTCTGCCCTGGGCGGACCTCTGTTCTGCACGCCCCTTAGGCTGGGAAGGTCCCGGATGGGGGAAACTGCCCCCCTCCCCAACAGGTCAGTTCCCAGTCAGACCCAAGCGAGAGCCGGCTGTGAAGGTGATGATGGGACACTGAACAGGTCTGAAAAGCAGCATGAGAAAGGCAGTCCTATTTGAACGGTTCAGGTCAAAAACATTCAAGTTCAGAGAGGAACGTTGACAGGAGAGGGAAAAAGTGCGCAATGAGGGTCTTGTGCCCCTGAGCAGGTCAACCGTATTTGTAAGTGGGTGGAACCAGAGGTGAAGAAGCGAGATGAAGACTGAGAAGGGAACCGACATCGAACAAATTCAGGCTCAACCCAAAGTTCAAATGAACTGAAGTGCCTCAATTTGTACTCCTGCAAAAACAACGTACACAGTCATGTGCCCACTGTCCTGCTTAATGGGCCTTGTTGCCTCTGGTATCCTTATGAGGAAGCAGTGAAGGGCCCACCATTTCAGTATTTTTCGGTGGTAATTTCAAGCTCTGTAGCTCCAGCTCTTACACAGTAGCTCTAGAAAAAATACAAAAAGACAAGTGGGGCATCACACTCAGGCACTGGGGGGGGGCACACCTCAAGAATCTTAAGCAGCTGACAGTCTAGGAACCCAAACCACCTTAAAGACACGCACTGTTCGTACTAGTGGGTATGTGATCTTTAAGTGAACGGACGGACTTTCCAGGTTGACTTAATGTTATCCATCCTTCAAGTCAGGTTCTTTCTGCTAAAATGGGAATAAATGAACCAGACCACTGATATTCTTTGTCACACTAACGGTGAGAGGAGATAGGTGTGTGACTGGGGAAGGTTTGGGGGAGTACTGGAAGCCTTAGCAGCTTTAATGAAACACCCGTAAACAAAAGGAAAGAAAACACATACTACCCTTGCAAAGGAACTAAATTTCACTTACATCGATTTAGTAAAAAAACTGACTCAGAAGGAAGCAAGTCAAAAACAAGAATGTCACCGTAAAATGTGATTATCCGGTATAAAGACAGGGCAGAGAAGGACTGGCACCAATAATTCCCAACTACTGATATTTAAGGAACCTTTGGATCTCTTTTTGCTTCAGGGAGGGTGACAGATTTGCTGGAACCAACCACCTGCTAAAGAGAAGGGAGGCTTAGAATGCACCAAATGATAAAGAAAAGATACCACTCCCCAGGGCTTAAAAAAAAAAAAAAAAAGGCTACTGCCTATAATCACCAGTTAACTGTTTCCCTAGACGACATGGAACTCATTCTAATTCGACTTACAAGAAGGGGGTCTGACACTTGAAATTAATGTCATCTGTGATAAGCCCAGGGACCTGGGTGATCTAGCTCTGGAGAACATGAAACGACGAGCAAGCCGTGTCTCAGCTACCAGTGATCCGAAGAGGCTTCCTAGCTCATCCTGGGTCCAGACAGTTCCTGGATCCTTCGCCTGAGGGCCTCTAGTTCAACAACTGCTCCCAAGGAAGAACAGGCCAAGTGCTAGCACCTGCGTGCCCAGCAACGCCATCAACCCCACCAGGGAGACACCGTCCTCACTGAGCATTCCGGTGAGGAATTCACTGAGCTCTTCAGTGAGTCCACAGCGGAGAAGCAAAAGAAGTGAGGACTGGCCAAAGCAGAGAGAGAAAACAAGTGACAGATGACAGGCGATCGTATTCAAGTACCCAAACTAACTCCACTGAGAGGTACCAACCCATGCCGCTAGGGAAAGAGGCTCTGGGCATCAGACATCAGCAGAGCACAAAGGCCGCACCAGGGAATCAAAGGTGAGAGAAGGAGGAGCCACTGGGAGGGCCGGGCCAGACCTGGCGGCTGACTTGCAACGGAAGGAAGGGGAGGGGGCGGCTGCATCCCAGGTGGGGGGTTATACACTTAAAATACCAGTTGCACAGACACAACTTCCATAAACCATCACATTTTCCCAGACTAAAATAGCAAAAACCGAAAGAATGAAAATTTCAGTTTATAAAGGAGATTAGCAGACAATCTTGTGCAGGGAAACATTCTAGAAGAGCCTGGTTTTCACCACGCTGTGCTGCCCGTAGTCATAAGGAGTTCATGAAAAAACGGAAAGGGAATATTTGAGAGCAGTTACCTCTGAGTCTATTATGTCTTGTCCTTCTTTTGAACTTTTTCCACTTTTCCCTGCTTTTGGTGATTCCTGGGAAACATCAAGCAAATCAATTAGGCTTCTCAATTTTTAGACGGCTAAACATCAGATAAACCAAAATGCAGTTTTAAAATGCATTGACACAGTTTACCTGGAACTTCGGATAATCTTAAGCAATACCATCAAGAAATTCTACCTCCCGTTATACAGAGACCCAACACTGAGCTGCGACACCCCCGCCCCCAAATCCAGATCCTCCTTGTTTTCTGATCTGTGTTTGGCGTTGAAAACTTCGAGAAGCAGATGAACCCACACTGACGGTGCTCGGGGCATGGATGGGTCCACATCACATCCCTTTCTGGCCTCCCACCGTAAACCCCGCGAGCCGGGATTTCTGGGGCGGCTCGGAGACGCTACGGAGCTCCACCTGGAGCAAAAACGTACCCCCCCACCACCCCCAAATGCAACGCAGCACACGCACAGCCAACACCGCCGCCACCTGGGATAAGAACAGTCTTTCAGAGCCCCAGAGCGTCCCCAGGAGGGCAGACAATCCTTCACCAGCGTAAGGGGGGTCCCTCCAGGCGCCTGCAGCCCCCCACCCCTCCAGCCCCTGCCCAGGCGTCTGCCAGGCCGGGTCAACCACCTCCGCCACCGCACCTGCCCCCTCACGCCCACCGCGCGCACCGGCCGGGGGCGGGCGCCCACGCCGCCCCCACCGCGGCCGCGCCCCCGCACGCCGGCCCGGGCCGTCTGGACCCCAGCCCGGCCTGGGCCCCGGCGCCCCCGCCCCCGCCCGGCGCTCCTGCGCCCTCGGGATCCCGGAGCCCGCCGCTCCCCGCTCCCGAGCAGTTCCCCGCCCGCCCTCCTCGCAGCCCCTTCCCTTCCCCGCCCCGCCGGTCGGGCGGCCCGCCCGGACTCACTTTCTCCTTCTTGTTTTTATTCGGCATGGCTGGTGCGGACCGCCACCGCCTGCCCCCCGCAGCAGCAGCAGCAGCAGCAGGGCCCCGCCCCGGCCGTCGCGACCCCCGGCCGCCGCCGCCGCCCGGGAACTGAGTCGCTCGCTCGCTCGCACTTCCCCTTTTCCAGGCTCCCACAGGCTGCGGCAGCCGCGGCGGCGGCGGCGGCGGCGGCGGCGGCGTCTCTCCGCCCCTCCCCCGGCCCGCCGCGCCCCGCCCCGCCCCTCCCCTCCCCCAGGCCCCCGGCCCGCCCCGCCGCCCCCGCGCCGCCCCCGCGCCGGCCCCGCCCCGCTGGCCCCCAAGCGCCCTGCCATTGGCCGAGGCGCCCTCACGTGCCCTAACGCTCTCCGCCGCGGCCCCGCCCCCGCGCGCGGTTCCGGTTCTCCCTCTCCCCCTCCACCCCCGCCCCCGAGCAGGTCTCCGGCTCCCGGGCCCTCCTCAGCGGCGCCGGTGCGCCGGCGGCAGCGAGGGTTGGCCGGGAGAGACGACCCCAGTCTCGGAAGGGGGCGTGGGGCTGCAATGACGGCTGCTGGCCGGCACACGCGGCGCAGGTGCGGGACGGAGAGAGCAGGGGACAAGTCAGGCGTGGAAAAGGCACATCTGAAACGGATGGCCGCAACTGCTGCAGCAGGCGGGACGTGGCTCAGCGCGACCCGCAGCCTCCCGGCATCGCCTCCTCGCCGCCGCCGCCGCGCTCGCCAGGGTGAAAGGCGGCCGCGCGCCGGCGCACAGGACCGGCTGAGGAGGCCCGGGGCCGCGCGAGCGGCGGTTTCGCCGGGCCCTAGTGGGCCCCGCCCCCGGAGCGCCGGTCGGCTCTGCCCCGCCCCCAGGCCCCGCCCCGCCGGAGGCTCCGCCCCCGCCGGAGGCCTCGCCTCCGAGGCCCCGCCCCGCGGGTCGGGCTCCAGCGGCGCCGATGGGGTTTTATTACATTCTTCAATTGGGCTTGATCGTAAGCCACGTGAGGACCTCTGCATTGTGACCAGGGCGTCACGTGACTCCTTCCCCTCGCTCGGAGCGCGGGGGAGAGGAGTTTTCGGGAAGAGGGGGAACTTCGATCCGCTCCTTCCCAGTCTGTCCGACGGCAGAGGCCGCTCACGACGGGCGTGGGGACTGCAGCGGCGTTGGGGACGGGCCTCGCGGAGCGGACGGGCCTCGCGCGTGACCGCGTCGGGCGCTGGCGCCGCCGGATCCGAAGCGGGCGCTCCGAGGTGACCGCGTCCTCTCGGGCGCCCGGCTTCGCTCGTGGAAGTCGCTAGGGTTTTCGGCCGTTCGCTCGGCTCTGCGGCGGGAGCGCCGGCGGCAGCGGCGCTAGCGTGAGGGCGGTCGTGGGAGGTCCTGGAAGTGAGCCCTGCCCGCGCGTGTGACGCGCCGACGGGTGTGTCCGCGGGCGGGCAGCTGTCGGTGCAGGGGACTCGGTTTTAGGGGGGTTAATGGTTTATGCAAAACACGTAGTTAAGAAACATGGGGGGGTGGGGCAGTGCCCCCCCATTAATTGCGTTTCACTTGTGAAATAAAATACACGCTCTCAGGAGTCGTTCTGGAAGTATGCTGAGTGTGTGACCGGGAAGCTCTAAAGGGGCTGAGGGACTTTTCCCAGACAAGTCTGTGCCGCTGATAGACGTACACAGCCCCGGCGCAGCCCACGCACTCCACGGGCGTTTGATGTCCACTGTGTGCCAGGCGCAGGGAAGGGATTCCACGGTGGACAAGGCACTGCCCTGCCCTTGCCTGCCAGCATCCCACATCCTTGGGGTGGAAACACGAAAGGCAGCGATCAGAGGGATGTGACATTCAGCAAGTCTACGGGACGGGGGTGAGAGGGTCTGGTTCAGCAGCGCACAAGAGCCCTGCGTGGGAGGTTTTGTTGTGGCTGGAGAGGAAAGCAAAGGGTCAGAGGCTCCCAATTCAGACTCTGGCTGGCCTTGTCAAGGAATTGGACTTCTTTGTGAATGTGATTTGGGGTCACCGAAGAATATTAAGCGGGGATGACATACTCACGTGTGCATGTGGGAAACATCTGTGGCACGAGTGTTGGGGGTGTGTTAAGGGTACGAAGTCAGGAGAGCAACCAGGATGGAGTTACGATCCAAGTGTGTGCCAGGGAGTCCTCTCTGTGGCAGCGACAGGGGAAAGGGTCACACATACCTGGGAGCTAGACTTGCTCAGGTAGGAGAGAGCCACGATAAAGGCTAAGGCCAATGTGGGTAGCTCAGGGAACACAGTGACAGAAAAGGGACACAGCAGAGAGCAAATTTTCCAGGGGGCACGATTTCAGTTTTAGGGCACCTTGAGTTTCAGCTGCATCTGCAACAGGTTGATGGTTGGCAAATGGAAATACAGATCTGACCTTCAGGATGGAGTGTCAATGTAGGTCAGGTTAGGTGTTTTTCAGGTCAGTTTGAGTTTGATGGAAAGGATAGGGGTGAGATACCCAGGAAAGCTGCCTAGTGACCTTGAAGTCGTGGTAACCGGTGGCACTAGGGTCAGCACCATTGCCTGACATGTGTGTTCTGCCCTGGTCATTGAGCTGGCTTTCATTTGCCCACGTTAGAGAGGCTAATATAGCCAGGAGTGAGTTACGGAAGATTCACGGAGGGCCCTAGGTATGGTGCAGTATCCTGGCTGATGGATGGAGCTCCTCCTTTCAAAAAAAGGGATTCAGAATAAGCTATCAGTGAGATATAGAGATCATGTATGTGTTCACACTTTGTGTGTGCGCGCACGTGTGCGTGCCTGGGGTTACCTCTTCTGAGATACTCCATCTTCCATGTTCATAAAGGCACTGCCCATATCACAGAAAAACCTTTTTCCTTCAGACCCCCCACCTTTCTGGGACACTTTTCTGAGATGGTGAAATGCTCTTTCTTCTTTCTTCCTTCCTTCCTTTCTTTGTATTTTTTTTTTTAAGATTTTGTATATTTATTTGACAGAGAGAGAGAGAGACAGTGGGAGAGGGAACACAAGCACAGGGAGTGTGAGAGGGAGAAGCAGGCTTCCCACCAAGCAGGGAGCCCAATGTGGGGCTCCATCCCAGGGATCATGACCTGAGCTGAAGGCAGACGCTTAACCATCTGAGCCACGCAGGTGCCCCAGTGAAATGCTTTTTCCATGTCTGGCTTCTCTGTATGGTGAATTGCTTAAATTTTGCCTCTGAGCTCTCTCTGGAGGAGCAGAGAGGTCCCCGGAGGATCTAGGCTTCTGCCTGCACTGCAGCCACCAGCCACAGACCTGCAGAGACTTGCTGCTTCACCCTGGGGAGCAGAAGAGGTGCATAAAAGCAGAGCAGAGAGAGGAAGTCCCTCGGTCCAGAATCAACCGAGCTGCCCCTTCCTGCATCTGCCCTTAGAAGCTCTTTCCACTGGCCTATCTTCAGGGATGCCGATGTCATAGTGGCCTGCCTTCCTACTCTTCTTTGAGGCCCATCCCAACCTGGCCCCGTCTGCCTAGAAATTCCCTTCTCTTGGCTCACAGGACACCATTCCCTGGAGCTTAGGCTTCTTCACGTCCTTCCTGCCCCGCCGGGCTGTCCCGGTGTTAAGGTGATATCCCATCCTTGGATTGTCGGTTGTTTCCCATCTTCGACATTCTGCCTTCCCCAGAATGTTAGCAGCTTCCACCGCTTCCGTGGTTTGGCCCAATCTCTCAGACTGTTGTTCTCTGTCCTCTGGCTGCCTCTTTTTGGCTATTGTCTCCCCACAGGGCTTGGGATGTGCTGCCGTGCTGGCTGGTTCCATGTCACCAGCCCCAGCAGACCCCTAGCCCCTGCTCCTTACTTGCGCTGATGGGGGCTGCCCATAGCCAGGACTGGACTTAACGTCTTCAGGCCGCTGCTGACGCCTTCCCCACTGTAGAAGTTCAACTCACCTACCCTCACCCTCTTTTCCTCACCCCATTTCCACTGAAATGTCATTAAACAGCTCATTTCCTGTTGACGTTGAATCTGTTTATTGCACTACATGTTTGCCTGCAGATCTGGCATGGAGGTGTCGAGAGTAAATTTAAGTCAGCTTGCACTGAAATGAAATAGCCGTGTAGGGTGCCGACTACAGTGCCTGGTGCATGACAGGCCCTCAACAAGTTTACCTCCCACCAAGTGGACACTGATTTGATGAGTGGTGCTATTCAGTTCCAGAGACCCCAGGACACCACCGAAATCACCACTTCAAGGCCCAAGGGCACCCAGAGAACTCTGTTAGATGAAGAAAAACCTCTTGCTTGGCTCTGGAAGAGCTTTGGCAAATGCCGTGAGCCAGTCGAGCCCATGAGCTGGGACTCAATGTCACCCTGTTCTGGGGCACCACGCCTGGAGTCCTTCCCCTAAGAAACTAAAAGGTGAGCAATCTGGAAAGTTCTGAAAACTTAGTTTCCCAGGTGGTTCTAAAACAATTTGTACGGGGTGCCTGGGTGACTCAGTCAGTTAAGCGTCTGCCTTCGGCTCAGACTGTGATTTCAGGGTCCTGAGATCAAGCCCCACAGCAGGCTTCTTGCTCAGTGGAGAACCTGCTTCTCCTTTTGCCTGCCACTCGCCCTGCTTGTGCTCTCTCTGACCAATAAATAAATAAAATCTTTAAAATTAAAAAAAATCTATGGAAGCCCTAAAAAAATGTTCTAAATAATATCTCAATACATTTCATATTTAAATATTAAAAGGGAAACAATCCAAAATATAATTTCATTTTCATGTAAATGGGGTGAAATCTAGTTGCTTTCTTTTTCCCTCCCCAAACCCCAAGTCCAATGGAAGCAACAAGACAGGATGGAAATAATCCGAGGTGGGGAGAGAATATCCTTAAAACGTTAGAGATGCAGAATCGGGGGGTTCTAGAGAGAGGAGGGCACGTGCAGAGGCCACAGGCAGGAGGAAGCCTGCTGGAAGACAAGTTGTTGCTAAGTACTGCAATGTGCTTCAGTGTCCAGTTTGAGTTCTTGTCCTAAGTTTTGGGTTATTGGTTCAAACAGGCAGGAAACAGATGGCTCAGTCAAGAAGGTCTAAGTGGAAATAAATTAACGAGAGATCTCTGTATAGAGGCAGGTAGGACTCAAGCAAGTGGGAGACAGCAAAGCATTCTGGGAGCTGTCCCCATTCCCACATCTCACTCAAACCCTCTAAACTGATGGTTCTTTTTTTTTTTTTTTTAAGATTTTATTTATTTATTTGACAGATATCACAAGCAGGCAGAGAGGCAAGCAGAGAAAGAGGACGAAGCAGGCTCCCTACGGAGCAGAGAGCCCGACATGGGGCTCGATCCCAGGACCCTGAGATCATGACCCAAGCCGAAGGCAGAGGCTTTAACCCACTGAGCCACCCAGGTGCCCTAAACTGATGGTTCTTAAACAGGGGCGACTTTGTTCCCCAGGGGACACCTGGCAATGTCTATACATATTTTTGGTTGTCACAACTGGGTGGGGGTGTTACGAGCATCATGTGGTTAGAAGCCAGGGATAATGCTAGACATGTTAAGAGTGCGCAGGGCAGCCCTCGCAACAAAGAATCCTCCCGCCCCAAATGTCAACAGTGCCAAGGTGGAGAAACCCTGGTCTAAACCCATGTAAAACGGATATGATACAATCCACCCTTTCCCCTTTGTGGTTAGCGAGCGCCTCAGAAGATAATGGGTGTGAAAGCCAGAGCTGTGTCTGCAGGCTTCATTTAAGAAGAAATTGTCCATCTGGTTAGAACTCTACAGTTTGCTGAGTGCAACACACACACACCCCCACCCCCGCATCATTTTTCTGCCCTTCACAAAAAACCTGGAGAAGGAGAAAAGCTCAGGTGTTCTTAGAAAGATGAGAGCCACTATGGTCTGCTGTAGTGAGCAGAATTCCCTTCCAGGTAATGACCCCATTCCAGGACAGCGGCGTGAACCGCCATCAGTGTCAGAGCCAAACGGTGGTAAGACGACCTTTCCAAAAACAATTTTGAATTGTGGTAAAGTGCACATAATTTAAAATTTACCGTGTTAACCACTAAAATGTACAGTTCAATGCTGTTACATGTATTCACATATTCACATCCAGTTTTTTTTTCATCTGGCAGAACTGAAACAATCCCTCATTCCCAGCTTCACCCAGCCCCGGAACCCACCCTTGTACTTTCCATCTCTGTGGATGTGACAACTCTAAGTACCCCCCTCATATAAGTGGACTCACGCAGTATTTGTCCTTCTGAGTCTGGCTTATTTCCCTCAGCATAATGTCCTCAAGGTTCATCCACGTTGTAGCATGTGACAGCATTTCTTCCTTTTTAAGGCTGAATAATATTCCGTGGTGTGGATAGACCACATTTTTGTTTATCCCTCATCCTTTGATGCTTCTACTTCTTTTTTTTTAAAGATTTTATTTATTTATTTGACAGAGATCATAAGTAGGCAGAGAGGCAGGCAGAGAGAGGGAGAAGCAGGCTCCCTGCTGAGCAGAGAGCCCGATGTGGGCCTCAATCCCAGGACCTTGGGATCATGACCTGAGCCGAAGGCAGAGGCTTTAACCCACTGAGCCACCCAGGCGCCCCCGGTTGCTTCTACTTCTTGGCTATTGTGAATAATGTTGTGGTGAAGATGGGTGTGCAAATACGTCTTTGAGATCCTGCTTTCAGTTTGTTGGTATGGAGTGAAAAGCAGAGTTGCTGGATCAGACGGTGATTCTATTTTTAATTTTTGAGTAACCATCATACTGTTCACCATAGTGGCTGCATCAGTTTACATTCCCACCAACAGTGCACAAGGCTTCCAATTTCTCCAAATCCTCGACGCTTGTTTTTTTTGTTTTTTGTTTGTTTGTTTGTTTCTTTCTTTCTTTCTTTCTTGCCAGTGGTCAACCTAAGTGGTGGGAGGCGATATCTCATAGTGGTTTCGATTTGCATTTCACTAATTATTAGTGATATGGAGCATCTTTTTTTATGCTTCTTGGCTATTTTTATACCCTCCCTGGAGAAATATCTAGTCAAGTCCTTTGTCCATTTTTATTTTTATTTTTATTTTTTTAAAGATTTTATTTACTTATTTGACAGATCACAAGTAGGCAGAGAGGCAGGCAGAGAGAGAGAGAGAAGGAAGCAGGCTCCCCACTGAGCAGAGAACCCGACACGGGGCTTGATCCCAGGACCCCGGGACCATGACCCGAGTCGAAGGCAGAGGCCCCAACCCACCGAGCCACTCAGGTGCCCCCCTTTGTCCATTTTTAAATTGGGTCGTTCGATATTTTTTGGTTCAATTTTGTTGAATTGTAGGCGTTCCTTATATATTCTGGATATGAGCCTCAATATGATTCGCAAATATTTTAAATATTTTCTCCCCTTCTGTAGGTTGCCTTTCTACTCTGTTGATTGTGTTCTTTGATGCATGGAAGTTATATATTTTGCTGTCGTTCATTTTTTTTTTCTTTCGTTACCTGTGTTTCTGGTGCTATGTCCAAGGACTCATTGACAATTTCAATGTCAGGAAACTTTCCTTCTATTTTTTTTTTCTGAGAGTTTTATAGCTTTAACTCTAATGTTTAGATCTTTGATCCATTTTGAGTTAGTTCTTATATGTGGTGTAAGATAGGGGTCCAATTTCATTCTTTTTCATGTGGGTATCCAGTTTTCCCAAAACCATTTCTTGAAGAGACTGTCCTTTCCCCATGAATGGTCGTGGCACCCTTGTTGGAGACCATTTGACTATCTGTGTGAGGGTTTATTTCAGGGCTTTTTCTTCTATTTCACTGTCCTCTTTGCCTGTTTTTATGCCAGCCTACTGTTTTGATTACAGCAGCTTTGCCTACTGTCTTGAAACCAGGAAGTGTGAGGTCTCCTACTTTGTTCTTCTTTTTCAAGGTCACTGGCTATTTAGGATCTCCTGAGCTTCCATATGAATTTTAAGATGGATTTTTCTATTTCTTCAAAAAATTCCATTGGGATTCTGCTAGGGATTGCATTAAATCTGTATATTGCTTTGGGTAGATTTGATAGCGTAAGAACATTATGCCTCCAAATCCACGAATGCCGGATTTCTTTCAATTTATTTTTGTTGCCTTTAATTTATTTCAGTAATATTTTGGAGTTCCCAATGTATAAATCTTTTACCTCCTTGGTTACGTTTATTCTGAAGTATTTTGTTCTTCCTGATGCTATTGTAAATGGAATTGTTTCCTTAATTTCCTTTTTAGATTGTTTGATTTTAGTCTGTGTAACTACAACTGATTTTTATTTTTATTTAAAAAAATTATTTTTATTTTTTTAATTTTTAAAAAAGATTTTATTTATGTATTTGACAGACAGAGATCACAAGTAGGCAGAGAGGCAGGCAGAGAGAGAGGAGGAAGCAGGCTCCCCGCTGAGCAGAGAGCCCGATGCGGCGCTCGATCCCAGGACCCTGAGATCATGACCCGAGCTGAAGGCAGAGACTTAACCCACTGAACCACCCAGGTGCCCCTACAACTGATTTTTTTAAAAAGATTTTTATTTATTTATTTGACAGAGAGAGCAAGAGAGCGAGCACAGGCAGACAGAGTGGCAGGCAGAGGCAGAGGGAGAAGCAGGCTCCCTGCCGAGCAAGGAGCCCGATGTGGGACTCGATCCCAGGACACCGGGATCATGACCTGAGCCGAAGGCAGCCGCTCAACCAACTGAGCCACCCAGGCGTCCCACAACTGATTTTTATATGTTGATTTTTATCCCGCAACTTTGCTGAATTCATTGATTCATTTCAACAGTTTTTAAAAATGGAATTGTTGGCATTCTCTGCATAGAAGATCATGTTGTCTGCAGAGATAATTTTACTTTTTCCTTTCCAATTTGGATGCCCTGGTTTTCTTTTTCTTGCCAAGTTGTTCTGGTTGGAACAAGTGCTGTGTTGAATAGAAGTGGCAAAAGCCATCATTCTTGTCTTCTTCCTGATCTTAGAGGGAAGACTTCCAGTTGTTCACCATTGAGTATGAAGTGAAATATTGGCTTTTTACATACAACCATTATTATGCTGAAGTAGTTTCCTTCTGAGTGTTTGTATCAAGGAGTATTAAATTTTGTCAAATGATTTTTCTGTATCAGTTGAGATGATCATGTGCTTTTTTCCCTCTTTATTTTGTTAAGTGGTATATTCCATTGATTGATTTTCATACGTGGAAACATCTTTGCATTCCAGAAATAAATTTCCATTAGTCGTGGTGTATAGTCTCTTTAATGTGCTGCTGAAATCTTTTTGCTAGTATTTTGGTGAAAATGGTTGCATTGATATTCGTCAGGGATATTGGTCTATAATTTTCTTTATTATAGAGAATTTGTCAGCTTTGATATCATGCCAGTTTCATAGGATGAGTTCGGAAGTGTTCTTTCCTCTTCAGTTTTTTTTGGAAGAGTTTGAGGACTGGTGTTACTTCTTCAAATGCCTGATAGGCCTCACTGGTTAAGACCTCTGGTCCTGGGCTTTTCTTTGTTGAGAGGTTTTTTGATTATTTTGATTATTGACTCAACAATGAATGTTTTACCTTTGCATGTAAACAAATTTCTCCTGCAGAAACTAGTCCTTCGCTTTCAAAGATAATATATCTTTTAAAACCCTGCACTTTCTTCAGAAGATTGTTAGAACATGTTTTTGGAAGAGTAAACTCTGAAGTCATTACTTTATTGCCATATATGTTTTCTTCTTAAGCAGGAAAAAACAATTAAGCCTCAACAATATTCTCAACTTAACCTGGCATACAGTGACTTTTGGCTTTTCCCAGTAGCAGATTTACTCCGAAGATAAAGAAGAATTGCCATCATTTCAGGTGCATAGTACAATGTAGAGCGGGCAGCAGGCTTATAAAACCATGAGTTCTGACTCACAGTAGACGGAACTGGGACTAACGACACAGGGGTCTTTCATATGGGAAGTTCCTGGGTAGGGAGGTCTACAGGCCCTGGCAGCTGTGAATTCGTGGGAATGACAGAGAATTGGTACTGAGGATCCCAAGTCCTGCCACCTGCTGTTTGCACATCTCGTGCAAGTTTGCAGGGCTGAGTTTCTGGGGTTTCTTAGAGCGGTGATAATCTGCATATGCAGCCAGGTCAGGAAAAAGCAGTCAGACCCAGGATTCCACTAACTGGGCCAGAGGAGCTCCTAGAGTCCTCAACGGTGTTCTTCAGTGAACCTGTGGTGTACCAAAACTGCCTTGAAGTCGGAGCCATCTGCCTCATCCTTCATTCATTCATTCATTCATTCATTCTTCACTGAGCCCTACTAGCCATGTCTTGTCCACTTGACCACTGTGGGACTCAGCTTCCTCATCAACTCAGTGGAGATTACAAATGCCTCCTTGAGGGGTGGGGGTGGGGCTGGGGAAACAGGTGATGGGGATTAAGGCACGCACTTGTCCGGATGAGCCCTGGGTTGTGTGTGGAAGTGCTGAATCACTATCTTGTACACTTGAAACAAATATAACACTGTATATTACCTAACTGGAATTAAAATAAAAATTTTTAAAACGCTCCTGAAGATCTTTGTAAGAGATGAGAAAAAACTTATATAAAATTCCCAGCATGGGGTCTGGTCAGAGCTGGCTTCATGGGTCTGTGACCTGTGTGGTCACCCTGGACCATGTGCAGAAAGCCACATGCTTTGTTTAATGCTCAGACATTATCATCTGGAAATTATTAATATTTTTGGACAAGGGCCCCACATGCCCATTTTGCACTGGGCTCCCCGAGTCATGTCCTAGCCCTGTGCCTGGTATGCAGTAGAAGCTGGGGTGGTGGTAGGGACGCTGTCATTCCCGCCCTCTCTGTACCACCTGGTACCTGCCCGTCCTTTTCCTCTCCCCACTCTGGGCCTTCTGCATGCTGGGAGGCTTCCTTGCAGGCACACAGGGAGGGCATTTCCAGGCTGCCGTGGCCTATAGGACCACTTTGAGTCACAGCGCGTGCACACCCAGGCATGGGATGCCCGCGGGGTCCCGAAGCCCCGCACCCTCCCCAACATGGGGAGGACCCTCTCTTGACGTTGATCTGCCTGCCACTTTCCGAGCAGGGCTGCCCCTGTCCTTGGAGCTCGTGGGGGTCTCACGAAGATTTTAGGAAAGAAGAATTTCTGATTGTGACTTTTCTTTGCCCGTGGAGATGTCTGTGGGAACACATCTGAACCGTTCTAGGACGGGTTTGTACCAAAGGGGGCCTCCTGCTCTCAGGCAAACGGAAATACTTGCAGCCACCCCTCCAGGCTGTCGTCAGGCTCCGGTGATACGTGACTGTGTCTGGCATGTATGTGGTTGGCAGGTGCTTGAAGAACACCGTGATCATGTCGGTAGGATCGGCTGCCGTTTAACCAACTGCGTGTCTGTGTGTGCGCACGCGCGCCCTCCGTGACCTGCACTGAAAACACGACGCAGACGTTAATAGCTACTTACGTCTTACTTATCTCTTCTGCCACCATCTCATCAGCTTTTTCCTCTTAAATGTGTATCAGGAAATTCCTTCCAGTTTACAAAAAGCTACAAAAACAAAATCAGTGTAGAGAAGGCTCATAGACCCTTTACTCAGATTTACCATATTGTTAACGTTTGACTCCATGTGCTTGGTCTGTCTACAAACTTTTTTTTTCCTGGTCCATTTGAGAATAAACCACTCGTATAATGGCCCTTTCTCCCCAAATACTTGCCTTTGTATTTCCTAAGAACAGGGACATTCTCTTCCATAAGGGCAGTGCATGAATGTGTGTCGATATTCTCGTTCTGTCGGTGGACCGAGGTAGACTTTCCACGGCTGGTTCCTTCCAGCATAGGATCCAAGCCAGGGTCAGGTATGGCGATGAATGGCCGTGTCTCTTTAGCTTCCTAAAGTCTGGAATTCTTCTGCAGCCTTTCTTTGTCTTTATTCATATTGACATTTTAATTTATTTTTTATTTTAATAAAATAAATTATATATTAAAAACAAACATGATATATTAAACATAAAAATAAATTTCATTTAATAAAATAAAAATTAAATTCATTAAGATTTTAAAAGTAGGATCCGTGCCCAGCATGGAGCCCAACACAGGGCTTGAACTCACTACCGGGAGATTAAGACCTGAGCTGAGATCAAGAGTCAGACACTGAACTCACTGAGCCACCCAGGTGCCCCTTGGTATTGACATCTTCAAAGAGTACAGTTCTGGGTGCCTGGGTGGCTCAGTTGGTTAAGTGGCTGCCTTCCGCTTAGGTCAGGATCCCAGGACTCTGGGATCGAGTCCCGCATCGGGCTCCCAGCTCCACGGGGAGTCTGCTTTTCCTTCTGACCTTCTCCCATCTCAAGCTCTCTCTCTCTCTCTCAAATAAATAAATAAAAATCTTTAAAAAAAAAGAGTACAGCTCTTCCACCCATTTTAAAACTGAGCATTCCTAGTTTGTTGCCTGATGTTTTCTTTGATTTGTCTCAGGTTCTTCTGTCTTTCTCAAGGCCATGCTTCTGGAGACATCAATGCCCTCAGCTTTTAATGATGACTCCAGATGCTGGCCTGAGTCCAAATTTTGAAGCAAGAGCAAGTTCTCTTTGGGTGGCCCGAATGTCCCTTCGTGCCTTCCTCTCCTGCCTACACAGCCCTAATGCAAACCTGACCGCTGAGAAGAGTGCGTAACCCATTCACGCTGAGATAGGAAGATGACCGTTTAGACCATCTTTCCACAGGTTAACTCTCTTCATCTTAAATAAAAACTGGGGGGGGGCGCCTGAGTAGCTCAGTCGGTTAAGTGTCCCACTCCATCTCGGCTCAGGTCTTGATCTCAGGATCGTGAGTTCAAGCCCCGGGTTGGGCTCTACGCTGGGAGTGGAGCTTACTTAAAACAAACAACTGGAGATTTGTGGGCAGGGTCCTGAGGGAAGATAGGGGGAGGAGGGGGCCAGGAAGCCAGGTGGAACAGGGACCTGAAACCCCCAAACATGTTGGAAACAGTCATGGCTGCCGAGGCCCCGGAGCTGGCTTAGAGATGCCCCCCGCTGCCAGCTCCTGTTTCTCAGAGGCCGGGCCTGCCCCAGCCTCGGCACTCGGCAGGCTGTCGCTGTGAGTCTGTCCCTTGTGTGTCCTCACGGCGTCCCCTGATTCCTTGGGCTAGTCTGAGTGTCTGTTCTTGTGATCAAAACGCCTCACGGCAGTGGTCCGGACTGAAGGTGGGTGTCCCCTCCCGAATTCCTATGCTGAAACTCTAGTCCCCAACGTAACAGTATCTAGAGGTGGGGCCTCTGAGGGGTCAGTGGAGCCATGAAGACAAGAGACAGGGAAAGCTGGCTTCCCCCACTGTCTCTGTCACGCTCTCTTCCCCTCCTGCCCGCAAGGACACGGCAAGCCAGAGTGGACTGTGACCGGACACCAGATCTGCCGGGGCCTTGATCGTGGGCTTCCCGGCTTCCAGATCTGTGAAAATACATGTTGCTGTTTCAGCCCCTCAGTGGCTGGTCTCGCGTGATGCCAGCCCGGGCTGCTATGACAGTAACACGGGCAGATGGTGTTAACGGCCCCAGGTCTTCCTCCTCCTGGGATCCACATGCTTCACCAAGCGCTTTTTCAGGGCGCTCTCGCTGCGGGCACAGCGGGCTTCCTTTCAGGTCCAGCATGGATTTGCGCTGGCTGGTAGGATGCGGGAGAAGTGAAGGGGTTTCAGTCCCAGGCCTAAGCTTCATCGGGCCTTGCATGCTGCCCTTTGCTCCTCACGCGTCTGCCACGGTCCTGGGAAGAACGTGCCCAGACCAGCCGCTGGGCCTTGGAGGGGATGCTTCTTGGAGCAGCACTGTCCCCGCCAGTTCGGTGTACATCCCTTTACCCCTGGGAAGCCACGGATGTGTGAGAGATCTCCGCCGAACCCAGCCTGGATCCGCTGACCATTCTGTAGCCCACAGATCTGTGAGATGAAAGAATGTTCAAGTCACTGAGTTTTGGGGTGTTTGTGCCATACGGCACATTTGGCAATAGTTTTATGGTACAAGATGGAGCCCAACCATCAAAATAAAGGCAATAACTTACAAAGTCTGCCTTTTCTCTTATTCTTTGCTCATCATTGGCTGCGCTGCTGTGTGTTCCTGGGGTTGGATTATAGCAGTGAAGAAGAGAAGCCCTTTCCCTTACGAACCTACGTCCTCGTGGGGGAAGACAGACGATGACTTGTAAGCAAACACATGAGTGAGATCATTTCAGAGGCGGACATGCTACCCAAAAAGCAAAAGCAAAACAAGGCGGGTAATGGGTTAGCGCAGGCTGTCACAGTTAAGCTTAAATTCATCAAAGTGAAATAAAACTTAAAAGCCGTGCTAGCCACACTTCTAGTAGTCAGGAGCCAGTGTCTAGGGGCTACTGCATTGGACAGTGTTAGATACGGAACATACCATCATCACAGAAAGTTCTGTGACAGTGAGGGGTTAGACTGCATAGGGTGTTCTCCAGGGGATGGTGGTTACTTTACCCACAATGATCGGGGGAGGCTTCTTTGAGAAGGTAGAGTTTGAACCGAGATCAGATGAGGGAATCAGCTATGTCAGCTATCAGGAAAGGACACTGCCGCCTAAGGACCAGCCAGTGCAAAGGCCCTGAGGCATCAACTGACATCAGCAGTGTGGTGTGACTTAGACATGAAAGGGTCGCTCTGGCTGAAGGACGAGGGCTGATGTGTGCGAGGGTTGATGTGTGTGAGGGTGGGTGCGGGAAGCTGGGATGCTGGTTGGCAGCATTGACAGTGATCGGGCTGGACAGAAAGTTCATTCGGGCTATTTTTTCCATCACAAACTGCTGCTGGTACTGACTATAGTTTCACGTCCTCAGCACTCTCGGGCTCCTTCTGCTACTGAGATGACACTGACCAGCATGGGAACACTGTAAGCATTTTACCGACTGTGGCCTGAATCGCCTTTGACATGATGGGGGAAGGCCTGGTTGCAGCTCCGTGCCTCTTCTTTCTTCGAAATCTAACTCACGCCAGAAGAAAAATACTAATTGCCCAGATTACGGATTTCGGCAAGCACAGGTGAATGAGAGAAAGAAGAGTTCGAAATGTTATGAACGTTTAACCCCAAGACCGCTGTCCATGTTATGGACATACATTTCCAGGTTTTTCCCGGTGCATATATGTGTATTTTTCTCCACTGGCACAAACGCGATCACTTGAAAGCTGTAATCCCACAGCTGGGCTTCGCTAAACGTGGTTCTGTGAGCGAGTTGTGGCACCCGGGACCTGCTGCTGTGGCTCTCTGTGTGGACCCTCTGACCCAGGAAACAGCCTTTCCTGCTTAATCTCCTGCCCCCCATCATATTCAGAACCACCTTCTTCACCCCCCTTCCTCGTCCATGTCCTTATTCTCCCTTGCTCTGTCGCATTCCAAAGAGGGCTCGTCCCCGAGACTGCATGTGGCTCACCCCACCCACCACCATGTTGCCGAGGCAAAGACCCTCCAGCGCCAGGTGGGGCTCCTGTCCAGGGTTGTCCTCCAGCTCTGCCATCTTCTGGCTCTGCCAGGATCTCCTGTTTGCACCTTTGGACTGGCGGACTGGGTGTCTAGACTAGTTGTTGACCACTGGGACCTTGCCTCAGACTCTCCCTCCAGATCTTTCCACCCCCGGCCACCTTGAGTGGAACGTCTGCCCTTGTTCTGGCCCCTGGGGCCCGGCCCGTCTCCTTGGTCAGCGTCCTGGTTTAGTCAGCTACTCCGCATGAGAAAGAGTCGGAGTATCAGGAATCTTTGCGATGGCCCACGGACGTCCATCAGTTTCTCACCTAATCAGTTCCGCCCACTCTTGTCAGTGACCTGCCTCCGACCTGGGCTGGATCTGGTCACGTCCCTCTTCAGAGTCTCCGAGAGCACCAGCAAGACAAATCTAACCGTGCGGCATGCCGGCAGGGCCCAGTGCGCTCTGCCCCTGCCCGTGCTCCATCCATGGCCTTCCCGGCTCCCCCTGCCAATCCCTTCCCTACCCCACATGGTTGCTCCTGCCTCTACCTGCCCTGTGTTCCCCTGGCCTCCGAACTTGTTGAAAATCCTCCATAACTCAACCCGGAAGTTCACTGCATCCCTGCCACCTCTCCCCTTCTCCCCTGGGAGTCACTCCCTCCCCTGCCATTTCAGCCCTCTCCTGCCTTCTTGTGGGCCGCTTGCCTGTTCCCCTCTCATCTCTTGCTTGAGTTCTCTCGCCGCCCCTTCAGCCTGGGGCATAGAGCCAGGCGAGGTCCACACGCCACCTCTCTTACTTCCCACCCCCAACCACAGGCTGGACTCTATGCCACAGTTGCCACATCTGTAAAATGGGTGTAATTCTTGTGCCTCCCTCAGACAGCGCTATGAGAATGAAAAGATAAGATGTGACTCTTCACAAATCTCTCTCCCTCATGGGTCTATAACTCTACTAGGGGAGGAATCACAGCACATTCACATTCATCTTCCCCACTCCGTATATCCCCTGGCCCCCAGCATGAGCACCTTGCTTGTTATGCAGAAGTCACTCAATAAATGATCTTGGAACTGGGCTGCCACAAGCTCCTCGCATGAAGGACCCTCCCTGTATTCCCATGGGACCTGACATATTGTAGTCACTTGGTAAATGCGCTTTGGATTAAACACGGTGGCTCATTCCCCTGGAACTTGAAGACATGTCCTCATTTATTTTTCATGTGTCGGCACGCTGCGGCCAACTGCTGACTCATGCTGGCTTCCTTGTACCCTGGAGGAGAAAGAAAAGTGGCATGAAGGGAAAGGGGGCCATATGCCCAGCAGATCTTTCCTGAGGCACTCGGCATCTATAATTATTCACTGTTTGCAGGGAAAAGATGGCATTCTAACTTGTATGCTTGGCATTCTCATTCTTGTCATGCCCAAAGCCCTTCTGCCCAAAGTCACTCCATGTCCACATGCTGCAGGGGCTGCTTTTACCCCACATGTTTTGCCCTTCCTTCCTTCCTTCCCGCCTTTCTTCCTCCCTCCCTCCCTCCCTCCCTTCCTCCTTCCTTTCTTTCTTTCTTTCTTTCTTTCTTTCTTTCTTTCTTTCTTTCTTTCTTTCTTTCTTTCTTCTCTTATTGAAGAATAAAGCAGAACTTTCCAAAAGGCCATTTTAAAATGACTCCTAGGGGTATTAGAATTATTAAGATTTTGCACAAAAGCATCCCATGAAATGCCTTTTATCTGCAGGCGGCTACACCAAGAAAATGTGACCTCACTTCGAAACACTCTCCAAAGCCATGCTCTGCACCCCTGCAAGGTAGGGTGAGGCCATGAGAGCAAAAGAGATGCTGTCACTTGGGCCCCAATATCCTACGCCCCACAAAACAAGCCTGGCCTGTCATGGCACAAAGTAAGTGAGGCTATATTGGACGTAAACTATGCTTAGTTTTCCTGGATGTTGCTGAGGACTATAAAACACTCCGCACGCCCACAGGCAGACTTGTCCGTTGAATAACCTGCAGCGATGGCAAATCCATACAATTTTATTGGCTCAAATTTATTCCGTACCCACTCTGTGCTTAATGATGAACCAGGAGCTGTGAGGACTGAGACAGGCTCTGACTTCACAGGGTACTGGGAGTGGGACTCATGTCAGGGGAGCAAACAGAGGACGTCATGAAGTCGGTCCTTTAGACCCAGGCACCCAGACTCGGGCCTGCACACAGTAGGTGCTCCATGGTTGCTCCTGGCACGAATGGATTGACGGCACTCATCCTGCACAGCCCCTCCACACAGTTATCTCCTTCTGGGACGTCAACAGGTGCGTTATTGTCCCGGAGCTGCCATTGCACAGTCCTGTAAAATGGGGTCCTTAAACGAAAGGAATCTGTTGGCTCACAGTTCTGGACCGAGGGGTCTGAAAGTGTTGGCAGGCTTGCCTCCTTCTAAGGCCCTTGAGGGAAGGATCTGTCCCAGGCCTCCCTGGCTGGCTTGTAGATGACCATCTTCTCCCTGTGTCTTCCCACTGTCTGTGGGTGTCTGTGTCCCAGCCTCTCCTTTGTGGAAGCACACGAGTCCTATTGGAATAGGACCCGCCAAAATGCCCTCATTTTAACTTGATCATCTCCGTAAAGACCTGATCCCCACATAAGGTCATGTTCTGAGGTCCTGGGTATCAAGACTCCAGCATGTCTTTTTTTTTTGTTTGGCTTGGGGACACACTTTGATCTGTAGCAGCAGGTGAGGTGACTTGGTGGCCATGGGGTCAGAGAGATTTAACAGCTTGTCTGGGTCCCATGACTTAGGCTCAGTCCCCATCAGGGACCCCACACTTTCCCTCTGCCCATGAGGCCCCTCCCTGCAGATGAGGCTGAGGGACAGTCCGTGCTGTGGAAATGCAGAGCAGAGAGAACGCTGTGGCCTGAGGGAGCACGAGCCCTGTGAAGTGGAGGCCCCAGCAGTGGGGTCCCGAGGACATGCCCAACACTGCTTGCAGGTGAGCTCATGCTGCAGTTGGGATGGCAGGAATGGTTTCTTTCAGGTGTGAGCTCCTCTGCAGTCAGGTTCTAAATTCTGGGTGGGGAAGAAGACCCAGGCACGTCACGTAAGTCGGGGAAAGGTGGGGAGGGAATGACAGGGAGTCCAAAGGTGGAAGGGAGGGGTATAGTTTATGAGAAGATAGGTCACGCCCTGAACCTCAAGCAGGGCAAGAGTTCAAAGTCACAAATTGGGTGGAGAGAGGCGTTCTGGAACAGGTAAAGTAGAGGCAGAAGGACTTCTTTTTCTGTGTGATGAGCCCTGGGGAGAAAGGAATCGGGGCCTTCCCTCTAGGAAGGGCATTGAAAGCTAAGAGAGAGCTGGGCATGCCCAGTGTCATGTGGACAAGCATCCAGAGCAGGGGAGATCTCCTCCCCAGGATCCCTATCTCCCCATTTCTGCCCACCAGCAGGCAGACTCCACAAACAGAAGATGACAGATTTCATCTTCTCTGCAAAGTGCTAGTGACCGATTAGGAAAGCCACCAGCGTGTAGAGGCAGACGGTGTTCCAAGCACCATTTGGTGAAACCCTAGTGTGGCTGGCTCAGCTCCTGCTGCCAGCCTCCCCGGGATCACTGCATCAGCCTCCCAGCTGGTGTCCTGGCCAGGCCATCACAACGTTAGGGACCAAGTGTTTCAGGGGCCTCTGCAAAAGGCAGGGACCAATAAGGACCTACAGGCTCTGTGGATATCATGTCAATTTCACGAATGGATTATATTGAGGATTAACATAAAGCTGCGTTGAAAATTGTTACTGGGTTAGACTGTCCCACTTTGTAAGGGTTCCCCTGGATACACTACCACCCTGAAACCTGGGGGGCACTTGGGGGCCCCCGCTCAGGGCCCTGTGCTTTTGAGCAGAGCTGCCTGGCTGGGAGGGCCAGGGGCACAATCCCACTGGGAGCCCCGAGCCCTTCTAGACCACACTTTGGGTATCTGGATGCTGCAATTTCTTGTCCTCAAACCCTATATCTCTTTCCAGGGTCCTCCTAAAGGCCATTGCACTGTGGGGTGCACAAGCCTAGGACAGAGGGTCAGGGGAGAGCTGTTTAAGGGGCAGTTGGAACCACCCAGCAAAAGCCCAAATCTTTTTTTTTCTTCTAAGATCTTATCTTATTTGTTTATTTGAGAGAAAGAGTTAGTGCACGGGTGCGAGAGAGAGCTAGAGAGAGCATGAGCATGGGGAGAGGCAGAGGGAGAAGCAGGCTCCCTGTTGATCAGGGAGCCCGATGCGGGACTTGATCCCAGAACCCCGAGATCATGACCTGAGCCAAAGCAGACGCTTCACCGACTGAGCCACCCAGGTGCTCCCAAAACCCAAATCTGATTTTGTCACTTCCCGACTGAAACTGGGTAGCTTTAGGATGAAGTTAAACCCGGGGCTGGGCTTCCGAGGCCCTTGGTCACCTGCCTTCTGCTGGCTTGTTCAGCCTCATCTCTTACCCCCACCCTACCCCATGCTCCACTCCAGCCTTAATGAAACCAGAGGTGGTTTTCCCCTGGATGGGGTTCTACAAGTTCCTGCCTGTGCCGGGAGGCCATGCCTTCCTCACCAGGAACAGCCCCCAACCCCCAGACCCCAGCTGGCAGGTGGTACCAAGGGGACCAGCTGCGTGAGTGAGGCTTCTGGAGGCTTTAATCCCAGCCCCAGATCTCAACTGCCCTGAGAGACTGCAAGGGAGCAAGAACCACCCAGTTGAGCCCAGTCACGCCCCGCCCCCACTCTGGGGAGCTGATAACACAATACTTATTGCAAGGTCTTATTGTTGTCTTCAGTGGCTAAATTTTAAGGTGATTGGTTAGGGCAGCCGTAGGTAACGGGAATCGGTGGAAATGGGGCTAACAGAATGCAGGCTGACCACGTGAGTGCGGCTGCTTCTGTCCAGGTTCTTGTCACATATGAGGCTGCACGTTAGATGCGTGATTGCCTCCGCCCCAGGCCATTATCACGGGGCTCTGGGATGGGTGGGTGTGGGGTGCCATGGGGACACAGCGCATAGTGGAGCCGGGACCCCAGAGACAAGGTGGACACAGCGTTCATTAGCTGGGGAGGTATAACGAGGCATGTTTACCTGAGAGGAACCACTGTGAAATAATAAATCTGCTGGTTTCTGTTCTTCTCCCTTTGCAAACTGAGCCCAGCACCAGTCAGAAGACCGCAGCATCTCAATGTTGAAATGCCTTGCCTCCCGGAGCTGCTGAGACCCACCGGCAAAGGTAGCCCCATGACATGATTTTCTCCCTGGAGCCCCAAGTTCTAGAGAAAAATCCAAACGGCCCTGGGTCCTCGTCGTGGTCAAGGGCAGTGCAGGGTTCTCCGGTGACGGCGCTGGCACCAGCATCTGGTGACTCCCTGTGACAACCCTCCAAGATGGTCACTATTAGCCCCATGCTGTGGACCTGGGCACCCCTGAGGGGTGGACCCAGATTTGTGGGTGCTAAAACTTTTTTGTTTGGGAGGGTCCTGGAAGGGAGAGAATGCATATGACAAGGTGAGGGCCTTGGGCAGGTCGGTGTAGGACAGAGGCTCCACGGTTGGCTTGTTTAGCTTCCGGGTAAAGGCACCTTTGAGTCTGTGAATGACAACCTGGAATCTGAGCCGGTGACTGTCAGAGGCAAAGTCCGAGGTCTTCCTGCGACGCAAAGGTCTTCCTGTACTATGGGCAACAGTGTTGGTCCAAACAGTGGAAGCATCACTTTCCGAGGAGGTGGGTGTGGGGGATGGGCGCTGCAGAGGGGGCCCGGCTGCTGTGGGCCCCGCAGCATCTCTGGGGCACCTGCCCTGTGGTGAGAACCCACAGGTGGTCTGCAGCCATTCGGGGATGGCTCCATCCTCCTGCCTTCTTGTCTCTCCCAGGCTGACCCTCCTCTGCTTTCGCAGGTGGGCAAAGCGTATGGTCCAGCCCGTAACTCCCTTCTGCCACCTCTAAGAGCATTTAAAGGAGGAAGGCAGGGAGAATGAGGTTCTACTCATGACAGGTAGCCTTCTCCTCCATCTGAAAGGTAAGAGTGGGCTCCGTCTGGCCACACCGAGGCTGTCGGGTCCCTGGGGGGCACTGAGGCGCCTCGCCTAGAAGCCTGTCTCCCTCCCATGCCCCCTGTGCCCCTGGCCTGTGACTCATGCCTCAAATGCTTCTATTGAAGCAATTCTTCCTTTTATTGTTGGACATTGGTCTCCTCTTGCTCCTCCTCTGGGCCTTCATGCAGGGGAAAATTCAGGGAAACATAACCTGTTTCCACACTGTACTCAGGGACGAGGCTATGATCATTATTTTGGTGGACCAAGTCCCAAGCGAGGGATTTGCAAACAGAATCTCTTGGGTGGGGGCCACGGGACGGGGGGAGCTTATTCAAACACAAATTCCTGAGTCCACTTCAGAGCTTTTATTCCTCACCTGTCCCCCCGGCCCCCCACCGATGCCGATGGGCACCCGAGTTTGACGAGCCCTGGTCCTAGTCATCGCTAAGAACATTGAAAACCAGGCGTGGGTTCTTTTGGAGTCACACCAAAATCAGTGTCTCTGGGAGGAGGTGCAAAACCGCCAGCAGTTCTAGAAGGAAAACGTATGAAGTGTAAAGAGAAAAGAGCTTGGCCCTAACCATGGGCAGCCCCAGACTTAGGGCCTCTTGGAAATAAGTAACTCTGGCTTTTTATTTATTTTTATCTTTTTTTAAAAATTCATTTATTTTGAGCGAGAGAGAAAGAGAGAGAGCATGGTGGAGGGAGGGGAAGAGGGAGAAGCAGAATCCCCATTGAGCAGGGAGCCCAATATGGGACTCAATCCCAGGACCCCAAGGTCATGAGCTGAGCCGAAGGTCCACGCTCAACCGACCACCCAGGAGCTCCTCTTTTGAAAAACTTTATTATTATTATTATTTAACTGTGGTTTTTTAAGCCAAATTGCAGCTGGGTCCTGAGCCCCCCCTGGGATGGGACCCCATCCCAGCCCCCTGAGAACTTGTGTAGGGTGGCATCATGGGGTGGGGGTGGGGGGGCAGAGAGCATCAGCCTGCCCTGTGATTCAACATTTGAGAGCAGATAGCGGGGAGGCAGGTTTTGGATGGGAGAAAGCATTCTCATGTGTGATTCTTCCTTTTATGATTACAAATAGCTTTATGGAGTTTGAATCCACTGATACACAAGAAACTACACATATTTAAAGTGCAGCCTTTACTGTTTTGTTTTTTTTTAAAGTAATCTCTACACCCAGGGTGGGGCTCGAACTCATGACCCTGAGATTGAACGTCGCAGCCTCTGCTGACCGAGCCAGCCAGGTGCCCGGGATTCACTGCGTTTTGACATCACACATGCCTAGAAAGCCTTCACCATTATCAAGATAACAACCCTATGTGGCTACCCAGGGGGTCTTCCCCTGTCCTCCTGGTACCCCTACCCCAGGCAACCACTGATCTGCTCTCTGTTCTCTACCTTCTGCAGAATTTCCTACAATTCTACATCCATGAAATGTGTACTAATTCTATGTCTGCTTCCTCCCCCCGCAGTGTCAGGATTTTGAGACTCATTTCCATGGCCTCACGTATCAATAATGTAACCTGTGTCCTGGGATGAGCCCCACCTGGCCATGACGTGCCATCCTCTTCCGCAAGTGGTTGGACTCCATCTGCTACAATTGTGGTTGCGTGTTTGTGTCCGTGTGCAGGAGGGATATTGGTCTCTCTACTTTTCTTTCTTTCTTTTTTTTTGGGGGGGGGGTTAATCCCTTCGGTTTTAGTTCCAACATCATACTGGTTTCATACAAGTTGGGAAACACTCTTTTTCAGTTTTCTGGAGGAATTTTTGTAGAATGAATATTATCTCCTCCTTTGTAGAATTCACTGGTTTTCTCTGAGGGAAGGTCTTTCACTGTCAAAGCTATTTCCTTAATTGATAAGATGGTGAATGGAGAGTAGATAGATAAACAGAGGATAGAGGAAGCTATTCAGGCTCTTGATTTCTTTTTTAGAGAACTTGGATGGCTCGTGCCAATGGAGGTGTTTGTGCATTTCATCTGAATTGTCTAATTTGTGGGCATAGAGTTGTTCATAATATTGCCTTACTGTCTTTTTAATATTGCAGAGTCTTGTTCTTGAGTTTGGTAATTTGTGTCTTTTGTTCCCCCCTCCGGATCAGTCCAGTGAGAGGTTTATTCATTTCCCCAATCTTCTCAAAGAACCAGCTTTTGGTTTTAATGATTTTAATCTATTGTTTTTTCTGTTTCTATTTTGATGATTTCCACTTAAATCATGATTATTTCCTTTCTTCTGCGTTTAATTTGCTCTTCTTTCTTTGGTTTCTAAAAGTGGATGCTTAGGTCATCAATTTGAGATTGTTCTATTTTTTTTCTAGTGCAGGCGTTTAATGTTACAAGTTTCCCGCAGGTAGTTTTAATGGTATATTTCTCAGCTCACTGTCATAACAAGATACCACAGACTGGGTGGCTTAAAAGCAGAATTAATTTTCTCACAGTTCTGGAGGCTAGACATGATCGAGGTGATTTAGGGCTGATTTCTGAGGAGAGCTCTCTTCCTGGCTTGCAGGCGACCAGTGATCTGCTGCGTCCTCCCATGACCGTTCCTCCACGTGTGTGGGGAGACAGACCTGTGGCATTTCTCCCTCCTCTCAGAAGGACACCACCCTGTCAGGTTAGGGCTCCATACTTATGACCTTGTTTAACCTTGATCCCCTCCCTAAAGGCCCCATCTCCAAATACAGTCACTTTGGTGTCTGTATTTGTTTTTTTTGTTTTTTGTTTTTTTTTTAAGATTTTATTTATTTATTTGTCAGAGGGAGAGAGAGAGAATGAGCGAGCACAGGCAGACAGAGTGGCAGCCAGAGGCAGAGGGAGAAGCAGGCTCCCTGGTGAGCAAGGAGCCCAATGTGGGACTCGATCCCAGGACACTGGGATCATGACCTGAGCCGAAGGCAGCCGCTTAACCAACTGAGCCACCCAGGCGTCCCTGGTGTCTGTATTTGAAGGTCAAGGCTTCAACCAATGAATTTTGGAGGAACACAATTCAGCAGCCCCCGCCCCCCAATCCCCAAACAGAATGTATTCATTTTCCTTCAGTTCAGAAAACTTTGTACTTTCCTCTTTGACGTCTTCTTTGATCCACGGTTGTTTAGAAGGATACTTAGTTTCCAATCTCCAAATAACAGGACATTTTCCAGATTGTCTTTTTGTTATTGACTTGTGATTTAATTCCACTGTAGCCAGAGAGCAGGCTCTGAATTACATGAGTCCTTTAAAACTTATTGATACTTGTTTTCTGGCCAAGCATATGATTTATCTTGATGAATGTTCCATGTGCACTTGCAAAGAATGTGTGTTTTCTGGCCGTTGGGTGACCTGTGCAATAAGTGCCAGTCAGGTCAAGTTGGTTGATAATGTTGCTCAAGTCTGATATATTCTTGTTGATGTTCTGTCCACTTAGTCTATCAATTATTGAAAAAAAGTCTTTGAAATCTCCAACTCTAATTATGGATTTGTCCGTTTCTCCTTGCTATCCTTGCTTCTTGTATTTTCAGGCTCTGCTATTGAAGTGGGAGAGCTAGGCTCTCGTCTAATGGAGTCAAAGAATTAATCTTGAGGACAATGGAGAGTGAGTAAAGTAATAAAAATTTATTAAGTGAAGATACAGAAAAAGCTCTCAAGAGTGAAAGGGGTCCTGAGAGGGTTGCCAATGAGGCCCTTTAGGGTTGGTCTTTTATAGAAAGCTAAGCAGGGAACTTAATTCCCTTAATGATGTACTATGTGTTGGCTAATTGAATTTAAATAAAGAAAAACATAGCAAGATTATAGACTTGAATTGAACCATACCAAAAATCACACTATATGTAAGTAGTCTAAACACCCAAATTTAAAGGCAGAGATGGTCAAATTGGATTAAAAAGTCCTGAGAGGGTTGCCAATGAGGCCCTTTAGGGTTGGTCTTTTATAGAAAGCTAAGCAGGCATTGTTGAGGACAATGGAGAGTGAGTAAAGTAATAAAAATTTATTAAGTGAAGTAATACTTTCAACATCTCTTGATAACACCTTCCACAGCTTACTGCCTTCTTGGGATCTGGTTATTCTTTGTTGGTCACAGCTATTACCATAGAGACACCCCCCCACACAACCCTCCCCACATGCCCAAGGTAGGGTGGTCTGATATGTCCCCTTATCTCTGGTTCTCCCACACCTCCACATTTTTGGCATTTCCGTGAGCTGGATCACAAAGCCCCCTACCTATCTCTCCCTACCTAGCCCTTACTCATTATTAGGGTCAACAGTACTTAGGATTCTTACGTCCTTTTAATGAATCAGCACCTTTATCATTACAAAATGATTTACTTCATCACTGGAAATATTTTTTTCTCTCAAATTTAGTTTGATATTAATATAGTCACTTGAGCTTTTTTTTGACCAGTGTTGGCATGGGAAATGTGCTTTTCCTTCCTGTTACCTTTAGTCTATGAATTTCTCTGTATTTAAACTGCATTTCTTGTAGGCAACAAGTAGTTGGGTGTTGCTCTTTTTTTTTTTAAGATTTTTAAAATTTATTTGACAGGCAGAGATCACAAGTAGGCAGAGAGGCAGGCAGAGAGAGAGGAGGAAGCAGGCTTCCTGCTGAGCAGAGAGCCTGGAGTGGGGCTTGATCCCAGGACCCTGAGATCATGACCTGAGCTGAAGGCAGAGACTTTAACCCACTGAGTAACCCAGGCATCCCTGGGTGTTGCTTTTTAATCCAACTGGACCATCTCTGCCTTTAAATTTGGGTGTTTAGACTACTTACATATAGTGTGATTTTTGGTATGGTTCAATTCAAGTCTATAATCTTGCTATGTTTTTCTTTATTTAAATTCAATTAGCCAACACATAGTACATCATTAGTTTCAGATGTAGTGTTCAACACTACCAGTTGTGTATAACACCCAGTGCTCTTGCTATGTTTTTCTATTTGTCTACCTGTTCTTTGGTTTTTTTTCTCTCCTCTTTTTCTGCCTTCTATTGTATTAACTGAGTAATTTTTATGTTTCCACTTTAACTCCTTCAATGAATTTTTATTATTTGTTTATTTATTTATTTATTTATTTTTCAAGATGTCATTTATCTGAGTATGAGTGGGGGGAGGGGCAGAGGAACAAGCAGACTCACTGCTGAGTGCAAGAGCATGACCTCTGCCTACGAGGTCAGATGCTTCACAGACTGAGCCCCCAGGTGCGCCTCCTTTGTTGAATTTTCAGCTGTAAGCCTTTGTTATTTTAGTGGTTGCTTTAGGGTTTACAGTGTACATATTTAACTTATCACACTTTACCTCCATGTGATGTTATGTCATGTATATTCGCATATAGAATAAGAATCTTATAATAATAAGTGGACTTTATGTTGTTGTCATACATGTATTCATAGATGCGTTATAAATCCCACAACACATCATTTTTTGTTTTGTTTAGATAATACATTATTTTAAATAATTGTAAACAGTAAGAAAAAAATCTTAGCTATTAATTCATCTAGTTAACCTTTCCCGTGCTCTTCATTCCTTTGTGTAGATCACATTTTTACCTGAAATCATTTTCCTTCTATATAAATAACAGTCTTTAGCATGTTTCATAGTGCGGATCTGTTAGTAAATTCCTTAAGCTTGTGTATGTCTGAAATTATCTTTTACTTTCATTAAAAATTTATTTTTGCTGGGCATAGACTTCTAGGTTGGCAGGTTTTTTCTTTCAGTAATTTAAAGATGTTGCCCAATTGCCTTCTTGCACACATTTGTTCTGGTGAGAAATCTGCTACCATTTTATCTTTGTCCCTCTGAGCATGACGTGTTTGTTTTCCTCTGGTTGCTTTTAAGATTTTTTTCTTTATTAAACGTTTTGTGCTATTAGCTTACGATATACCTTGATGGAGTTTTTATCCTGTTCTTTGGACTTTAGATTTGGACTTTGGACCTAGATCTTTGGGTTTATAGTTACCGTCAAATTGGCAGATTTGGGGCCATTATTTCTTTAAAATTTTCTGAACACTTCTCTCCTCTCATTTGGGGATTCTAATGATATGTATGTTAGACCACTCAAAGTCGCCCCACAGCTTACTGATGTTTTTTCATTAATATATTTTTTTCTTTGTGTTTTATTGTGGGCAGTTTCTGTTGCTATCTTTGAATTAACTAATCTTTTTTCTTTAATGTCAATTTGCCATTAATTTCATCCAGCGTTCTTTTCACTTCATACATTTTAGTTTAGTTTTTTTAAAAGATTTTTATTTATTTATTTGACAGACAGAGATCACAAGTAGGCAGAGAGGTAGGCAGAGAGAGGGGGGAAGCAGGCTCCCCCTGAGCAGAGAGCCTGATAAGTGGCTCAATTCTAGGATGCCGGGATCATAACTTGAGCGGAAGGCAGAAGCTTTAACCCACTGAGAAATTGATTTGAGTCTTTTTTATGTCTGTGTCTCTTTGTAACATTATAACATATGGAATACAATTTTAATATCTTTGTGTACTAATTCTCTCATCTCTCTCAGTTCTGAGTTGATTTTGATTGACTGAGTAGTCTTCTTTTTTTTTTTTTTTTAAGAGAAGGAGAGAGGTGAGTGTGTGCAGAGGGAAAGGGAGAGAGAGAGAATCTCCAGCAGGCTCCATGCAGAGACTGAATGTGCCTCGATCTAACAATGCTGAGATCAGAACCTGCTCTGAAATCAGGAGTTGGGTGCTTCAGTGATTGAGCCACCCAGGTGCCCCAAGTATCCTCCTCCTTCTGTTTTCTGGCTTTTTTGCATGTCTGGAAATTTTTGATTGGATGCTTGATATTATCCTTTTTATTTGTTGGGTGCTAGATATTTTATAGTTATAAATGTTCTTGAACTTTGTTTTGTAACACAGTTAAGTTACTTAGACACAGTTTGATCCTTTCTGGGCTTGGTTTATGATATGTTAGGTGGGCACATAATAGCTTCTATTCTAGGACTAATTATTTCCCACTACCGATGCAAGGCCTTCTTGAATATTTTACCCAACGCCTTATGAGTTATGAGTTTTCCAAGATACTATTCCCAGCCCTACCTGAATACCAGGCATTGTCACCCTTAGTCTTTTCTGATGGTTCCCTCCACCCACTCTTTGGATTGTTTTCTCAGGGGCATATGTTAATCAGTTCGCTGCTGAATGCTTGAGGGGACTCTGCCAATCTCTGGGTTCTGTCTCTGCGCAGCTCTCTCTTCTTGGGTATTCCATGCTAAGAGTTCTGGCTATCTTCTTCACCCTAGACTCTCCACTCTGTCTTCTCAACTCGAGAAGTCTGCCAAATTCTGCTGGGTTCCCCCTTCCTTGCTGTGGCTTGGAAGTCTTCTCATGAAAGTAAGATTAGGTAATTGTGGGGTTCATGTAGTTTATTCCCATATTATCAAAGATTATTGTGTTTTGTTGTCTGATAGCCAATGAGTTGAGAACTTTGATTTCACATATTTGGTCCAGTTTATTTCAGTTGTTTCAGGAAGGAGAGTAAATCTAGTCTCTAGTCATCTCATTTGTGAGTGAAAGTTTCCACCTTCTTATAAAATTGAAAATACTCGGGGCACCTGGGTGGCTCAGTGGGTTAAGCCTCTGCCTTCGGCTCAGGTCACGATCTCAGGGTCCTGGGATCGAGCCCCGCATCGAGCTCTCTGCTCAGCAGGGAGCCTGCTTCCCCCTCTCTCTCTGCCTGCCTCTCTGCCTACTTGTGATCTTTCTATCAAATAAATAAATAAAATTAAAAATACTCTTCTAATGATAAAATTAGCTCATACTCACTGTAAAAAAATCAGAAAATAACAAAAATATAAAGAAGAACATAAAATCCACTTATTCATTTGGGTCTAATTTTGCCACCTTTTTTTTCTGTGCATATGTGTGCATTTGCAGGGTCACAAATCACTCACAATACATCATATGTGCAAAGAAAACAGAGCTTTTTTATTTTCCTACTTCATCTGATCTTTCTTGAGAGGTACCATCTGCTGAGTAATGAGGAGGGGAGAAAAAGAGAGTCCAGTGTAGTGACTTTAGGCTAATACAATATCCAAACAGTCCTTTGAGAAACTCCTAGTTCTTAGACTGAAATGAATGGTTAGTCAGAGTTTTTACAGCCCTCCCTGCCCTGTCCTCCATTTCTCTGCTGGAGATTGTGGGGATGTATGGGGTGGGCTGTAGGATTTCTGAGTCCTCTTGGTAGCCAGAAAGAAGGGGTTCTTGGGTCCACACATGTTTGCAGAAATTGGCTGCAGAATAGTTGGCTTAGGTCCTCCATAGAATGGTGGCTGCTGAGGGATGATAATAATGGGAGACCAGATCATGTAGGTGTCATATAGGGCTTGTGGGCCATTGTAAGGGCTTTAGCTTTTGTCCCATGTGACACAGAGAAGCAATGAAGAGTTTCATTGCACTGGTAAGAGGCAGAAACCTGACTGAAATGGGTTCCAGAGAAAATGGGTTCCAGAGAAAATGGGAAGAGAGGAATTGGAGAGGGCGAGAATTGACACTTTCAAAAACCCTTCCTAAAAAGAGGAGGGAAATGGAATGAAAAATCCAGAGGTTTTTTTTTTAATGGGAAATAATGGGAATTATCCAGTAGAGAGGGAAGATGAGGGATGACAGAAAGCTGCTGAAGAGGGGGGAGCTAGTTCATAAATGGGGGTCGGTGTTTAGCACACAACTAGGATAAGACGGGGCAGGGTGGCTGGGCAGATGTGGTGGGGAGCCTGTCATTGTTCTCCTTGGCTCACTTCCCTTTCTCAGTGAAATCAGAAATAAGTCATCCGCTGGTGTGATGTCTTGAAATGGGGGAAGGAAATGCTGAGATTTTGAGTAGGAAGGCATGGAAATATAATAGGATGGCCAGTCTGCACTATAGAAGTACTTGAGTTCAGCATGGGAGATTTAAAATGAGACCAGTCACCATGTTTGCAAGTTTCCTTGCAGTGTCCTTCAACTTAACACGTGTTGGCATGGTGTTGTAGTTAACCAGATTAGAGGTTTTTCCAGGTATATGCAGTGTAGTGAGAGAGAGATGGCACTAGTGGCATGAGTTGGACAGATGAAGGGTGGTGGTCCAGAGGTGGCATGCTTGAAACGGAGGTTATGGAAGGAGCAACAGTTTGGGTAAATGGAAAAGTCCAGAGCAATGTGGTCTGACAGAGATACTGTGTGAGAGGAGCAGAGGTGAGCCACACAGGCAGCTGGCAGTTCTCTAGTAGCCACACTAGAAAAGTAAAAAGAAATGGGCAAAAATAATTTAAAAACACATTTTATTTGACTGCATACATCCCAGAGACAATCATTCCAACATGCATTTAAATTTTAGGAATTATTAGTGAAGAAAACATAGGGGAAAAGCTTCTTGACATTGGTGACATTCTTGACATTGGTTTGGACAATGGTTCTTCTGGCCCTAAAAACACAAACAACAAAAGCAAAAATAGAGAAATGGGATTGCATCAAACTAAAAAGCTTCTGCTCAGCAAAGGAAGCTATCAATAGGATGCAGAGACAACCTACAGCATGGGAAGGTATATTTGCAAACCATACATCCAATAGAGGTTCATACCCAAAACAAACAATGAAAAAAATGGGCAAAGAACCTGAATAGATAGTTCTCAAAATAAGACATGAGAAGGGCCAACACGTTTTTTTTTTTTTTAAAGATTTTATTTATTTACCTGACAGATCACAAGTGGGCAGAGAGGTAGAGGCAGGCAGAGACAGAGAGAGGAGGAAGCAGGCCCCCTAGGACCCTGGGATCACGACCCGAGCCGAAGGCAGAGGCTTTAACCCACTGAGCCGCCAACAGGTTTTAAGGAAAATGCTCAACATCACTCATCATCAGGGAAACACAAATAAAAACCATAATGAGATCCCACCTCACCTAGTTAGAATTACCAAAAAGACAAAAGATTACCAGGGTTGACAAGGATGTGGAGAGAAGGATTAATGGATAAAGAAAAGGGATATATACACACAACGGAATATTATTCAGCCATAAAAAGAAGGATGTTTGTCGAAGGGTATAAGTCTTGGTTATGCAGAATGACGACATTCAGGAGCCCTGATGTACGACACGGTGACTTGACTATAGTTAAGACTCCTGTATTGTGTCCTTGAAATTTGCTAAAATAGTTGATCTTTTTTTTTAAAGTGGGGGAGGGGCAGAGAGAGAGGGAAAGAGAATCTTAACAAGGCTCCCCTCTGTTTGTGGACAGATCTGGGGCTCAATCCCAGGATCCTGAGATCATGACTTGAGTCACAACCAAGAGTTGGACACTTAACCAACTGAGCCACCCAGAGGCCCTTTAAAGAGTAGATCTTAAATGTTCTCATTCATCACACACACACATACACATACGCACACACGTTGTGAGTTGATGGATACGTTAATTAGCTTGATTGTAGTAATTCCTCCACAATGTACACATATATTAAATATGTGTAAATTAAATGTACACACCGTGAATATATACAATTCTTACTTGTCAATTATACCTCAGTAAAGTTGGAAAAAAGTTTAAAACATCCTAAGAGTAATCGAGACCTCAAAAAATGATTAATGAGGTATTTAAAAAATTTTTTCATTGAGACCTCAAAAAATGATTAATGAGATATTTAAAAAATGTTTTCTATGCCAAGTCTTTGAAATCTGTATTTTATGCTGACAACACATCTCATTTTGGGCCAATGTCAGTTGGCTATGGCCACTGTACTGGACAGCACACAGCTGGAGACTGCTCATGGGGAGGGTGGCTAAGAAGGCATGGAAGACAAGACCTTTGGAGGAGCAGGGGTCGAAGAATGGAGAGGTCATCTCCGTGGATAGTCAAATCACCAAAATTCAGGACAGGAGTGGTTTAGGGTGAATGACAATGAGCCAGGAGTGGAAATCTTCCAGGAACAAGTAAGAGGGATTAGAAGACAGTCACAACCAGGAGCTGGAGGTTTGGGGAAGGTGGGAGGGATGGTAGTCTGGAAATAAACCTAAGGAGCAAGTGGTGGTGGGTAGGGGTTGCCATGGAGGGCTAGGTTCCAGCCAGAGCAAGACGGTGGAGAGGACTTGCAGGAGAGAGATGCTCTTGCTCATGGTGCATCTTAAGCCTTAAGTTCTAGAGCGCACAGTGAAGGCCTTTGGGAGTGGAGGAGGGATGGAGGGTGGGGCTGGATTCAGGTCCCAAGGGATAGCCCAGGAACCTTGGCATCTTTGATCCATGAGAACATGGCTACAGAATTAATGACTCTCTTTTTGTCCTACCCATAGCCTTTGCCCATTTCCATGGTATAAATATTCCTGTGGTGGCTCATTTTAAGCTACCAATGGATTAACAAGCAGCTTGTAGAATGTCGGGAAATGGAACAATCAGCTGTTGCAACAGCACATGCTGTTCCCAAGGCAGAGCAATGGGTACAGGGCATCATGGGAGAGACTCCAGTGGTCCCCAGAGAAGATAAGGTGGGAAATGGAAGCAGGGGGTGAAGGTGGGGGAGGGAGGCATGCAGGTCTTACAAGAATGAGGAGTCTAGCCCCCTTTTAACTCTGTCATGGAGCACAGAGAAATGGGTTGCATATTTAAAGGACTTCTAATATGCATTTTTCTGTATCTTTGTGATGAGTCACCGGATTCCTCTTCCAGGAAAGAAAGACCTGACACCCCAGCTGCTGGGAGTGCCTTCTGCGGTCAGCCCCTTCAGGGATCGCTCAGCTGTAAAGAGCCACCTCGCCCAAAGTCATGACTGCTCCTGGGGCAGCCTCCTGGGTGACACATCAGCGTGGGGGGGGGGGTATAAAGATCAGCTAGCTCCACCCAAGTGAGGACAGCCCTCATGGGATCATTCCAGCTCAGGGAGTGTCAAAGTCTTCCTTCTGCCTCTGACCTGCCCTTCCCTACCTTCCCTTCCACAGGTATTGATCCAAAGGCCGGTCCTTAATAAATACCCCATTGCTCACTAACCCCATTCCAGACTGTTTCTGAAAGAACCCAATGTGCAATGATGTCTGCCATGGAGACAAATTCTTTAGAATCTCATCCAGTTTGATAGAGTAGGAAGCTGCCTTGCTTAAATTTGCCTCTGTTTGATAATGGGGGGGTGTTGAATTTTATTATATTATTTTTTTAAACAGATAGTGACTGAATTACTTCCTGTATGGATTGCCTTCTTATATTACTTCCTTTGCCTGTTTTTCTATTGAGGTGTTTGTCTCTTTCTTATGGGTAAGAGTGCGTCTATGTATTACCGTCATGAAGATATTAATCTTTGCTTTTGGTGTAGGGTTCAAGAAACGTTCTCAGGTTTTCCAGTCTGTGGTATGCGTTTCTTTTGTGGTTGAGGGCTTACACGGTCACACTGCCCTGTCACTTCCTAACTGTGTGACTTTGGGTGCATCCCTTCACCTACAAGAGCCTTTGTTTTTCATCTGTAATTGGAGGTTGTGTTCACACTTGGTAGGCTTTTTATGGGGATTGGATGATTTAATAACGTGCTTACCACAGTGCTTGGAGTACAGTGAATACGAGATAATTATCTGCCTTTAAAAAATGAGTGTCTGTTTTATTCTTTCTCCTCGGCGAAGCAGAGATTATATTTTAGGTACTCAAAGCCAGCTTTCGTGGGTTTTGCCTTTAGAGTGATATTCAGGAAGAACTTCTTTAAGATTATGTAAATACATACCACCATTTTCATTTAGTACTTTCATGGTTTCATTAAAATATCCATTTGAATCCTACATCTATATCCTACATCTAGAATCCAGAATTTATTTTGATGTGAGATTTACACCTTTCTTGAATGCCCAACATTACTTTTTTTTTTTTTTTAAAGATTTTATCTATTTATTTGACAGAGAGAGACACCGTGAGAGAGGGAACACAAACAGGGAGAGTGGGAGAGGGGGAAGCAGGCTTCCCGCTGAGCAGGAAGTCTGACACTGGGCTCGATCCCAGGACCCTGGGATCATGACCTGAGCCAAAGGCAGAAACTTAACAACTGAGCCACCCAGGCGCCCCTGCCCAACATCACTTTAAGGAACTGTACCAGTCAGCGTTCTCCAGTGGAGTCGAACCAAATGGATACTTATGTATATAAAGGGAGATTTATTATGTAGAATTGGTTCACACAATTTTGGAGGCTGAGAATCCCAGGGTCTTCTGTCTGCAAGCTGGAGGCCCACAGGAAGGGATGGAGCAGTTCGGAAGCTCTGAGAACCAGGGACCCAGTAGTGTGAATCCCAGTTCGAGGGCAGGAGAAGATGAGGTGAGACGTCCCAACTCAAAGAGGCAGGAGAAAAGGGAGAAATTCCTCTTTCTTCTACCTTTCATTCTATTCAGGCCCTCAACAGATTGGGTGGTGGGCACCCACATAACGGAGAACAGCTTCCGCTACTGAGTCCACCGATTCAATACTCATGTCACCCAGAGACACTCTGTCAGATACACTGAGAGAGAATGTCTAATCGGGGTGCCGCATGGCCAGCCAAGGTGACACAAGGACAACCTTCACCGGTCTACCCTTGGCACCCACCAGAGTCTCCTAAACCATACTTATCTCTGAACAAACACAAACAAGGTCATACTTCTGTCGACACAACACAGCTAGCCTGTGTACAACAGAAAACACTCCCACTCCTTCCCCAGACGAGGAGGTAGTGTCCTTGAGTGATGCTTGCTCTTCCCCTTGATTTTCTGTAACATAAATACCATGATGTAAAATTAACAGTACTTAAAAAATATGATATGGAGTCAGTACATCTTATGTTACATGATAAAGGAATAAGAGAGGAAAGAAAACACATACACACACACTCACAGCAGAATGAGGAGGAAATACTCATGACGATTACAGTCTTTTTCTCTGTAACTGGTCATGTGGTCATGGCTGGCATTTATAACTCCTTACTTCTACTACCCATTCTTATTCCCTTTGCCTTAAGTAAGCATCTTGGCTGGTCATGTTTATATGGTGGGGTGACCCAAACCTTCATTCCTGAATGGTCTGGGCCACTATTAGTCTTGCCTGGATTGGGTTGTTGCAGTTTTCCTTGAACACTGGTTGCTGGACATGGTAAGACTGAGAGACACCCTCAGGGATCTTCTGTATTCCAGACCTCCTCTTCCCTACCTCCATTCTGGAGGAGTAGCCCAATTTCCTCTTGAGGTCAGGGTCAGTCACGCCAGCCAACACCTTCTTTGCCTTTTGTTTCAGGGGTCTGAGGAGCCCCAAGGGCCTGAGTAGCTGACCTAACTTCCAGTTAATGGAGTCATTGTTGTGACACCTGGTGGAAACGTTCTTCCCTCCGGAAGTAAGACCTCGGGGCCAGCAGGAAGTAAAGTTGAGGGAACAGGAAGCAGACATTTGGCTCATGGGTCACTAGGGATAATAGTGAGTGGTGTCACTCCTGTTTCCGCACTACTGTACCTGGACTTTCGAATCCTGGCTATTGGAGTTATAGCACCATATGCTGGATGTTGTCCAGAGTATAAAACCTTCTGGAGAACCTTGCTCCAGCCCCGCAAGGTACTGCCACCTAGCTGTGTTGTAACTAAGGCTTCAAAGGGCTCTTTGACCACATCCTCAAGCCAGCTGCCTCAGGACAGTGGGGAACATGGGATTCCATGGTGCCATTCCATGAACACATCTGCACTCCTTTTGCTATGAAGTGAGTTCCTTAACCAGAAGCAATGATGTGTGGAGTACCATGATCATGGATAAGGCATTTTGTAAGTCCGCAGATGGTAGTTTTAGTTTTGGCAGAAGCAGTGTGTGCGAAGAAGGAGAATCCATACCCAGAGTAAACGTCTTTTCCAGTAAGAATAAAACTCTGCTTCTTCCATGGTGAAAATGGTCCAATGTAATCAACCTGCACCCAGGAAGCAGCTGGCTGGTCATCCCAGAAAATGGTGCCATATCAGGGGCTCGGCGTTGGTCTCTGTTGTTGGCAGACTGGGCACTCTGCCAGACTGTAGTCAGATCAGCTTTGGTGAAAGGAAGTCTGTGCTGCTAAGCCCATGCATAACTTCCATCCCTGCTACTGGGGCCATTTTGGTCATGAGTCTGTTGGGTGATGACACGGGTGGCCAGGGAATGCGGCCCCCACATTATGACTAAAATCTGTCTCTTGATTATTTTTTTAAAAATATTTTATTTATTTATTAGACAGAGAGAGAAATAGCAAGAGAGGGAACACAAGCAGGAGGGAGAGGCAGAGAGAGAGAGAGCAGGCTTCCTGCTGAGCAGGGAGCCTTATGCGGGGCTCGATCCCAAGACCCTGGAATCATGACCTGAGCCAAAGGCAGACACCCAATGACTGAGCCACCCAGGTGCCCCATAAAATCTGTATCTTGATTATTAATATTCTCCTTTACTGAGGCCATTCTTCAGCGAGCCTTTACAGGAGACCCAAATATCCAAGTCCCTAACCTTCCAGCTAACCCATTGGCCACAGCCCATGTACTGGTATATAATTGTATGTCTGGACATTTCTATGTCCAGGCAAAGTGAACGATCAGCTGTACTGTTCCAGGTTCTGGCCCCTGGAGAATCTCCCTTCTCCACAGTCCTTCAGGGATGTCCCAGAGAGAGGCTGTAATTCTGTAGCTCATCACTTCCTAGTGGTGTCTACATGCCTTGCAGAAATGTCTATAAACCTCTCTTCCCTGAGAACTGATTGTCTGGGACTCCAAGTAAGGTCAGGGGTGCACGTTGGGAGAGAGAAGGCCGTGTGGCAGGGTAAGGACCGTGGGCATTTGGCCATTCCCTCACATAACTTACTTGTGGCTTCAGGATCTGCTCTGACCCGCTCACAGGCGTATTGTTTCCATCCGAGGAGGGAGAGCTGCAGTGCGTGCCCAGTTCATGGCTCAATGGGTCAGATACCAGCCAGCTCCCAGTGGACGACTCAGGGTGCATGGCAAGTTGGAGACCCAGTGGGCAAGCATTCGATCTCAATTGAGACCCAATGGCTGGCCCAGAACTGTTGCTCAGAAGGAGGGTAGTTACCCGTGGGTGATCCTGAGCGTTGCCCCAAAGTCCTAAAGACCTGTGCTTTGAGTTTTCTATTGGGGCCCGCCGAGGGCTCCAGAGACCGTCCCTCTCTGTCATCGCATCAGGCACCGCTGGATTTGCTGGATCACGTGGTCTAAATGGGTCCCTTGCAGATCCTTCTCTTGCTCTGGGCACCCCTCAAAACTAGCCGGTTTTTGGGCGACTCTGTGAATGGGCCAGAGTATCACACCCACGTGAGGACTCTGCTGCCTCCCAAATTCAAAGCACCCCCTAGGCATTGCACCTCTTTCTTGGTTCTAGGAGGGGTCAGATGTGGCAACTCGCCCTTCACCTGAGAAGGGACATCCCAACATGCTCTACAGTGCTGGGCCCCTCGAATTTCAGGTAGAAGCCCCTGCAGCTTAGTGGGATTGCCCACTCCCTGACGTGCAAATATCTTACCCATAACTCTAGAGGACTTGCTGCTTTTTTGCTCAATAGCTCCAATCAGTAAATGTCATCAGTGTAATGGAATAGTGTGATAGCCCACGGAAGGGAAAAGTATCCGCCATCCCTGTGACTGGTTTTAGGACATAGGGCAGGGGCGTCAACAGACCTGTGAAGGAGATGTAGTCAAGGGACATTGTTGGCTTTGCTAGCCCAAAGCAACAGAATTCGGCTGGATCTTATGCCCAGGGAGTAGAAAATGCCTTTGCCAGACCACTAGCTGTACGCCAGGTACCAGCGGACGTGTTCATTCGCTCGAGCCGTGAAACAGCACCGGGTACAGCGGCCAACACAGGAGTCATGGACTGGTTAAGCAAATGATAATTCATGGTCATTCTCAAGACCCGTCTGTCTTGGGGCGCTTGGGTGGCTCAGTCGGTTAAGTATCTGACTCTTGATTGCGGCTCAGGTCATGATCTCAGTGTCCAGGGATCAAGCCCCGTGCTGGGCTCCCGCACTTAGTGGGGCATCTGCTTGAGAGTCTCTCTCTCTCTCTCTCTCAAGCAAGTAAATGAGTCTTTGAAAAAAAGATCCATCTCTCTTCACAATGGGCCAAATAGGTGAGCTGAATGGGGACGTGGTGGGACTTTGAAGGCTTCGTTGGTGGCACTAGTCTCTGCATCTCTCCGGAGATGGGGTGCTGCTCTTGGTGAGGTTCTGGTGGTTTCTATGTGGCCTTTCCCACCACGCTCGCCCTCATCGACAGATCAGGGGGTCAATAGGGCAGTCCCTCCTGCTACCAAGTGTATCAGTTCCAGTGGTGCCTCCTGGAAATGGGAAAAGAAACACGAGGTGGGCCCGGGGCCCCTGTGGACCCACTGTGGGGCACGTGTGAGCTAAAAGTGCGTGGACCGCCCAACCTACTCTGACCCACGGCCACAGTGACGTTTTAGGTTGTCCGGAATCAGTGTCGTTCCGAGTCTCTGTCCAGCCATCAAAGATCTGATTCTCCCCCAGGCCCTCCACCCCCTGCCTCCCCAGGGTAGAGTTACACTGAGAAAGGCTCCATGGGGGCCCTCCTTTGGTCCCTTTGGGGAAGGCTTGGAGAAAGAATGACACTCCACCTTTTCAGCAGGGTGCTGGGCTTTCCTCAAGGGGACCTGGTCCCACTTCCTTCAGGGGGTCCTGAGTCTGTGAACTGGCTCAAGTCTGGGGTTTGTTGGAGGGTCTGTGATGGTCTGTTTCTGTGACGCAGGTCAGACATTTGTTCACCCAGAGATTTTCTGCTAATGCGGACCCCGTGAGAATCTAGGGGCTCCCTATATCACTCCTAGGAACGCCCTGATCTTGTAGCCAACACCACAGGCCTGCGAGACTCAGACTTTCTCACTGCTGCTCTGTGGCCGTGTCCTTTCTGGTAGGCCTGCCCACCTTGTCTCTGGCCATGGACTCTGCCACGTGGTCCTCTCCAATCCAGGTTCCCATCACTCACTCCCACTGTAGTTACGCTTCCTTAATCACTGACCGAGTTCCCACTGGGAGGTCTGGCCCACGGGGAAGGACAGTCACGGAGCTCTGTAAGGAGGCCAGGGCTCCCCGGACAAGTGGATTCCTCAGAGTATTTGGGAAAAGACGCAACTTCTGGACCCTCCCAGTGTGGGGGATGAATCCATTCCAACTGTCCAACCTCCCCAGGCCTTTGAACCCTTTCAGCGCATTAGAGCAAAGCAAAGTCTAGTTTGCCCTCACTGGGCCACCTTTCAGCGTGTGTATCAGCCAATGAACCCACCAAACTGTGGGAGCCCTTTCCTGCGTCCCCGGCTGTCTCAAGAAATGCAGAAACTCTGCTTTGTGAGGACGCGTCAAAACATTTGGCTTGTCCGTTTTGTTTTTTTTAAGATGTTATTTATTTATTTGACAGAGAGAGATCACACATAGGCAGAGAGGCAGGCAGAGAGAGGAGGAAGCAGGCTCCCTGCTGAGCAGAGAGTCCGATGCGGGGCTCGATCCCAGGACCCTGGGATCATGACCCGAGCTGAAGGCAGAGGCTCAACCCATTGAGCCACCCAGGCGCCCCTTGACAGGCTTTTTATTCCTTTCACCGTATCCCACCCCCTTAGGGTCCATTCCCTCACGTGTTCCCCAGATTTCCGTCTGCACAAATTAGAAAACTCAGGCAGTTCTCTCGGAATGTAACATGCCTCCTTGTGAATCACACTTGAGATCTCATCTGAAGGAACTGCTGGGACCGGAGCTTAGTTGAAGGTCAAGAAGCCAAGACTGGCAGTGGGGGGGGGGGGGTGTCCCAAGGAGAATCAGCATCGTCCCGCCGGGCACCTGCCTCAGGGCGGTGGTTCCTGTATTCTCAGACAGGGCAGGGTTAACCCCCCCCAGACAGAGGTCGAGTCTGATACATCTTCAGACGGAGAGGCGACACGCTGACGGGTGGGGAGACCCTTTACCCTGGTAAAGAAAACTCATCCGAATCCAGGGGCTCAACCACAGTGCCCATCCGCACTGGGGAGACCGATCTGCTCTACTGAGTCCACTGATTCAAGTGCTAATCTCACCCCAAACACCCTCATGGGCCCACCCAGAAATGACGGCCAGTTAAGCTGACATGAAAGTAACCATCCGAGGACCTGGTCCCTATTTTAATTCAGTTCTGCATAAACCTTTTATCTGAGGACACGTTTATGGCTACAGAATCGTGCAGAGAGTACAGGGGCTCCGGTATACTCTGAGCGGCGTCCCGGACTCTTACTAACATGGTACATTTTTCTCATTCGTTGAACCTCGATTGCTCTATTATCATAACCAGATTCCGTACTTGACTCAGATTCCCTTAGTTTTCCCTTATTACCCTTTTCCTGCTCCAGGAGTCTCATTACATGTAGTCCTGATGTCTCCTCAGGCTATTCTTGGCTGGGACAGTTTCTTCGACTGCCCTTGTTTTTCTGACCTTGACATTTTGAGAACGACCCGTTGGATATTTTGTAAGCCGTCCCTCAGCTGGGTTTTGTCTGATGTCTTTCTTGTGATTACGCTGGGGTTGTGGGATTTGGGGAGGAGAGCACAGAAATCAAGTTTTATTTCCATCACATCATTTTGAGGGACATCTTATCAGCAGGATGCCTCCCTGTCGAGGCTGACCTTGAGCACTTGGCCGAGATGACATGCATCAGGTTTCTCCCTGATGCCTCCCCGCCTCCACACTGTCATCTCTGGAAGGAAGTCACTTGCAGCCCACACTTGAGTGGGGACTTGTGCTCCATCTCCTGGGGGGGGGGGGGACGGTCTCTGCCTAAATTATTTGGAATTTTTCTGCATGGAATATTGGTGTCTTTCCCCACATTTATTTATTCAATCATCAAAATCAGTCATTGACCTAAGATGTGTTCTATTTGTTCGAGGTGACTTAACTTGAGCTTCTGTCACTCGCAACAAATGAATTGCTAGGTTAGTCTCCCTTATGGTTTAGGTTTTAATCCGCTCAGGCGGCCATAACGAAATACTCCAGACTGGCCGACTTCAACGGCAGAGCTGGACTGTCTTATTGTCCGGAGGCCGAAGTGCTGTCAGGGGGGTTTTCCGGAGAGAAGGCTCTTCCCTGGCCCTAGACACTCTCCTCTTGCTGTGTCCGCACCTTCCTCTGCGCCTGCTCGAGGAGAAAGAGATCTCTGGTGTCTCTTCCTTTTTCTTTAAAAGGACACCAGTCCTACAGGATTAGGGCCCCACCCTTCTAACCTCATTTATCCTTAATTACCTCCCTAAAGGCCCTAACTCCAAATATAGTCACGTTGGGGGTTTGGGATCCAACATAGGAATTTTGGGAGACACCAGTTAACCCATAACAGGCCGAGTTATGTCCCCCCCACCCCAGATTCATGTGCTAAAATCCTAATGCCCAGCACCTCAGGATGTGATCGCTTTGGAAATAAGGTCTTTACTGATATAATTAAGTTGCGAGGAGACCGTGATGGCAGTCCCCACTCCCGTAGGACTAGTGTCTTTCTAAGAAGAGGGCGTCTGAACACAGACACGCACTCGGGGACATTGCCGTGTGTGGATTACCGGTGAGCTGCCATACACCAAGCACCAGAAGCTTGGAGAAGGTTCAGAACATGGCGCCACCGGCCTCTGGATTTAGGAGCTCCCACCTGCAGACTTGCGAGGTGATAACATTGTTATTCGAAGCCACTGTGCTAGGTTGCTGGTGCCGCCATCACAAAATACCAGTGGCTTAAACAGCATTTATCTTCCTACAGTTCTGGAGGCTCACGGTCCGAGATCGAGGTACTGGCTGGGTTGGTTCTCTCCCCCCTCTCCTCGGCTTCCAGACTGGCTGTGTCTGTGTGTCCGATCTCCTCTTCCTGAAAGGACACCATTCCCACGGGATCAGGGCTCAGCCACATGACCTCGTTCAGCCTTGCCCTGTTTATAGGCTCTATCTCCAAAAACAGTCACCACCTGAGGTCCTGGATGTCGGGTGGGCACTGTTCAGTCCGTGACGGCAGCCCATCTGGGGTGTCTGTCATAGCAGCACTGGGAACTAATCCAGTCTCTCACTTCTCTCCAAGCGGCTTCTTGTCTCAGCTCTGCCCTGCTCTGGCAAAGTTGCCCTGGTCTTGCCTTCTACTCAGAGCCTCTCCCCCCACTGCTGGAGGTCCCTTCCTTCTGTCCCAGCTCCTCTCTGCACCCTGACACACAGCAGCATCTCCCAGGCTGGCCCGTCCAGGGGCTCCTGCGTGGTCCTTTCCTGCTGTGTCATCCCCTGGGCCCTGTTGTGAAAGGGGGATCGCTGAGTCCCTGTGGAGCTAGCAGTGAGCACAGCGGGCCCTCTCTGCCATGGCAGAGCCCACGGTCTGAAAGGGGAGTCAGACACATGAAGAACAGATCGAAAACAGTGCGGTGGGCTGTGTGCCGGTGGATGCCGCGTGGGGCTGACCCCCAGCCACGCTCCCTCTGCATCTGAGCCCTGCAACCATCCAGGGGGCCTCTTCTTAATTGACACAGGGACTCCTCGTAGGCCAGCCAGGGCATTCTGGAAGCTGAGGGAGGCTCCCCAGAAGTGGACGAAAGATGGGGAGGACAAAAATCTTACAAGTAAATTTGCACGGAAAGGATAAATCATGGCCAGCGTGTGTGCAAAGGTGTGGAGCCCTTGGTTGCAGGGGTGACTTAGCCAGAGGGGACGGCTTTGACCTTGGAGAGAGCTTGATTAACTTCCTGCCCGGGGAAGCCCTCTGCCCACACTCTCTCCCTGGACCCTGTCCCCAGCTAGCCTTGTTTTGCTGAGGTACCCCCAGGCACCCTGGTCCCCTGACCCGCACGGGGGGCAGCTGCACTTCCCAAAACCACTCTTGGGTTACTGTGACCTGGGACCACATGTCCGTCAAGCTGAGCCACCAGCCTCCTTTGGTATGAATGAACCTTGGGGCTGAGCGGCCATGACCGCCAGCCCCTGTGAAGTTAGACAGGACACTGCTCTAGAACGCAGGGAAGGAAGTGACTTCCTCGGGAAAACCTCTCTGGAAAGTTAAACCATTGGGCACCCCTCCCCCTAGCTGTGAGAAGAGTTGGGGGCTGTTAGGGACCACAAACTCTCCAGAACCGGGTGCTTCCCTCTGCTCCAGCCCTTATGGGTATTCCCGGCCCCTTCCCTTGCTTTCCCAGAGAGCTCTGGAAGACCCCCAAGAGAAAAAAGGCAACCCCTCCGGGCAAGATTCCCCTGAAGCTTCCTTCACTGTCTTGCTGCCCCCAGGCTGCTGGGTCCGTCCCATGATACCACACTTACTTACTCCCAGACAACCAGCGAATGAGATCAAGGTTCTCCTTGCTGCCGTGTGTGTGTGCACACGTGTGTGTGAGTGTGCATGTGTGTGTGTGCGTGCACGCACGTGTGTGTGTGGGAAGTCTCATGGCTTGCTTATACAGCACTCACGTCAAAAGGCTTTAGAGGGCGCCTGGGTGGCTCAGTCAGTTAAGTGGCTGCCTTCAGCTCAGGTCATGATCCCGGGGTCCTGGGATCCAGCCCCGCATCGGGCTCTCTGCTCCGTAGAGAGCCTGCTTCTCCCTCTCCCTCTGCCTGCTGCTCTGCCTACTTGTGCTCTCTATCTCTCTGTCAAATAAATAAAATCTTAAAAAAAAAAAGGCCTTAGAACTCTCTAGACCAGCACCATCCAACAGAAACAGAATCAGAGACACACTTGTAACTTAAAATGTAGCCACACTGAACAAGTAAGAAGAAACAGGTGACATTAATTTTAATATATCTTTGATTGAACCCAATACATCCCAAACATCACTTTGTTTTATTTATTTTTTTTTAAGATTTTATTTATTTCTTTGAGGGAGAGAAAGTGGGAGAGATCACAGAGGGAGAGGGAGAAGCAGACTCGCTGCTGACTGAGCAGAGAGCCCAATGCGGGACTTGATCCCAGGACCCTGAGATCCTGACCTGAGCCGAAGGCAGACGCTTAACTGACTGAGCCCCCCAGGTACCCCCAAACATCATCTATACATGCCATTGATTAAAATGTACTAAGAGATACTCTGCATTCATTTTTTTCCTGCTAAGTCTTCACATTGCAGGGTATGTCTTGCATTTACGACGCCACTTAGCTCAGCTCGGCTCAGCCGCAGCATGAGGACAGTGCAGCTCGGGGCGCCCTGGGAGAGGAAGGGGGTTACTAACATCACCCAGGAGGCAGTGGGTGGCTAACCTGAAACCACAACCCACCTTCTCAGCCCCAGAAGTGGCGTCCGGGCAGCCCCGGCATCTTCTCACGGACTTGTTCAAAGAGGCGGGAAGGAAATGCGGTGGCGTGTGAGACTCCCGTGGGGCCACCTGGCTGAGCAGACTTGCGCCCTCGGCCCCTCCCCCGCCCCGCACCTCTGGGGGCCAGGGCAGGAGGGGCCGCCCCGGACACAAGGGAAGCTTCTGGCAAACGTCTGCTGAGTGCCAGCTTCTGTGAGAGCCCCTGTGAGAGCCCCTGGCCTCCACGGCTCCTCGGACAGAGGAATGTCCCCCACCTGTGACCCCCTCCCCAACAACTTGCTCAGACTGGCTTTCGTTCTCCTTGGTCCCTTCCTCCACCTGCCCCTCCCCTCCTTCCTCCTTTCCTTTCTCTCCTCTGGAAATATTAAGTGAGGGCCCCATGACAAAGCGGCGAAGGAGTGTAGAAGATGCTCAGAAGGGCTCAGAGTTGCCTGGAGTGGGATGGAGACCACGAAAAGAGAAAGGCGGTTTCATGGATCCGCGGGCAGTAAGGGGCGGCTGGGTGAGGCCTGGCGGTGGGAGTGGGGAGTTCTCAAGGGCAAGGCCAGGGGAGCCTCACGGGTAGGAATCTTGCCATCAAAGACTCTTCTCCCACTCTGGCTGCCTCCCGGGTGAGCTGTCCCCAGGTGACCAGACTGGGCTCTGAGGCAGGCAGGGGTGGAGTCAGGGGACAGGGAGGGAAGGACTGCAGCCCCAAGGGGACATGGTCTTTGGGATTCCAGGCCCATCAGTCAGGAGAAGGGATGCTGGGGAGGTTAGAGCCTCTGGATCCACCTTTGAGGCCGCTAACGAAGATGTCAGCAAGGGCTAGAGGAGCATTTCCTGGGGGCCTAGAGTCTTCCCTCCTCTCGTCATGGGAATCCACAGCACCAGGCTGGCTGGCTTCCACCCAGCTTCCCGGGAGGTGTGAGAGCCCGGTTTCCTTTGAGCTGCTGGCGTCTTTGTGGTTAGGGACATACATGTTTTACTCGTTTTATTTTATGCCCAGTGTGGGGGCTCAAGGACAGGTCCTGATGATAGAAATCTGACGACTGGATGAGCTCTTGAGAAGCAGGCAGAGTTGACCCCCTGGGGGTCCTGTCCCAAGCCCACCCCTGGCCCCCAGCAGGGCAGTAATTGCTGGAAGGCAGGGAAGTGGCTCAGGCTCTTGGTGCTAAAAATAATACAACAGAAACAACAAAACATAGAATAGAATAGAAGAGAATAAAATAACAAGTGATCAGATGAAACCAAGCATGAGTTTCTCAGACCAAGAGCCTGTGCCTGGCTAGGAGCACTCAGGGAAACAGTGTAAAAGAAGACTCTGATGTTGGCGATGCCAAGTCTGCTTCTCCAGGGCCTGTGCCCCTGGGTTCATGCGTGGTTCTCTCTGAACCTTCTCTCCTGCAGCCTCGCCTCTCTGACGACCAAGGGCAACGGAGAGCATCTGCACCCTTCCAGCCCTCAGGCCTAAACCCCAGGGTCGTCCTCTCCTCGCTCCGCCCCTCGTGGAAGGCACCAGGAACCCCCCTGGGTCGTCTTTCAAAATATACCTTATCTGACCACTTCTCACCTCCACCGAGGCTGCCGGCTGCGCGTGGTCTGGCCGCTGTGGTCTGGATCCTGGCATCACGGGCCCCTCCCTCCACATTTCTTAACGGTGGGAGTGTTCCTGTTAAACTGCAGGTCAGATCACGTGCCTCTGTACTCAAAACCGTTCAAGGACTCCCCTTTTCACTCAAAGTAAAAGCCAAAATCCTTTAGATCGCCTGCAAATCTCTGTCACTCGTCTTGGGTAAATTTCAGAGCTGTGGAGCCCCAGTGGCTGCCGGGCGTTTAACTCACGACCAGGTGAGGGGAAAAGACACGACTGAACCTTCGTGGGCTTGTGGGGCTGAGGCAGGGGAACGTGTAGGGGGCCTCAGCAAACCCAAAACGTGAGAGGGGAACTTAGAAGGCCTAAGAGTGGAACCTTCAGCTCCAGCTCGGGTGTGCCAAGGGAGGCCGGGGGAAGGCCGGGCTAAAGTAGGGAAGGCCTCAGAATGCGGTTCACGCCCCGAGCGCCACCCGGCCGCAGGCAGAGGGATCCCAGCCTCTTGGCGGGGCACCTGGTCTAAGTTAAAAGCAGGAATGGGTCCTACAGGCAAAACGGAGATGAGGAAGATGGACGGGCATGACCGTTCCCTCCAACCTGTTTGTCCACACGGCAGGCACAGGAGCGGAAGGAGATGTCCTGAGGGGTGGGAGAAGGGGGAAGAACAGCAGGGAAGCCCAGGTCCATGGGAAGAAGAAGGAGCAGGAGGAGACTTCAGCTGTGCCAGGGGAATTCAAGGAAAGCTCAGGAGCTGAGGGTCAGCTAGCTTGGGGGAGTAGCCAATACTGTGTGAGGGTCACTTTCCAGTAAGGATGAGTTTGGGCTGTGAGAGAACCCTGCTCTGGGGCAGCCTCCTCTGTGAAGGAATATTCTAGAAGAGGTGGGGACAGCAACTCCAGGCCCAGGGAAGAACGGAGCCATAACAGGCCATCGACTCGGGATATGTGAGGTCTGAAACTTTCCTTGTTGTGGGTCTCTGTGTATGTGGCTTGTTGTGTGGGGTGGGGGGTGTCAAAGGGGAGATAAAACTTTTAAACACTCAGGACTCTAAGAGGAGAAAGGCTTCTTTAGTTGCATGAGCCACGGAAGATCTGGCTCAGCCTTGCTAAAGTGAAAAGTGAATCTATTCGTTCATAGAAGCTAGAAAATTCTAGATCTGGCTTCAGGTGCAGCTTGACTGGGGCTCCAGGGAGGTCAGCAGGGAGCTCAGCTGGGCTTCTTTAGGTCACGTGAGGGTGGCTCCATAGTATCAGACTCTTATAAACTGAAACCAGGGTCCTGTGTCCCTTCCTGACCAGACAGAATGTTCTAGATTGTTGTCCCTGTGTCATCACCTCCTTTTAGTCCAGTGGCTTTACCACAGGCATGGCTGAGAGAGAGATCAGGGTTCCTTAAGGGAAAGTGGGGTCCAGTTGCTCTGAGGACAGACACTGGGGCATAAAAGCAGCCAACACCCCCAGCTCAGAGGGCTTGAGGTGAATTTGGGCGTGAGGTACGCCCTACCATGGCAGAATCCCCAGGTTTAAAAGAAGGAGGGGTGTTCGGACCCTGTTTTCTGAGAGAAGCAGCCACATGAAGGTGAGTCACAGCTTGCTTCCTGGTGGGAGATTTTTTTCTGAGTTTTAAGCTCACGAGATGTGAACAAAGAACAACCGGCCACTTGGGGATGCCGAGCTCGGGGTTCCCTTCTCCTGGCTTCCTGTTTCCACCCAGGTGGCTTGTGGTCCCTCCCCTGCTCTGTGCAGGGCAGAGGGGAGACCCTGGCCTCCCTTGGGTGGAATCTGGGGTGGGGAGGCCGGAACTTACGGTCTTGGCCACTTTGAGGAGCTGAGGTCAGTGAATTCCTCCTGCGGAATCGCTCCTGAAAGCTCCTGGTGAGTGAAAGATGACTCGGCCCCAGGCCCCGCTGGGACAGACGAGGATCGGTGCCAGATGGTGCAGGAGGCCTTCATTCCATCGGAACTTTGGTTTCGGTGGAGGAATTTTTGAATTTGAATTTTAACTCCTTTATGATAAAGACTAGTGTGGAGGCTTCACACGGGTTCGTCTTGTGTTGCTTTGGAATTGGGACAGTTTGGGCTGGGCTGTCCCCTGACTCCCCCGTGAGCTTGTGTGGTCCCAACATTAAGCGTCGTTCAAATGGGAGATAGAAAAGCCAGAGGGAAGACTGGTTTTTGGTTTTTGTTTTTGCTTTTGGTGTGGTTTGGAGTGAAGACAATGGATGTCCTATTTTGATCCATTTCAGAGTTTTTTGGGGGATCTCAGGATGGGACATCTCCTTGGTTCCAGAAGAACACCAAAGAATCTGGATACATACGGCTGGGGCATGCGGATAAGAAGGTGGGAATGGGGGACCCCTGGGTGGCTCAGTGGGTTAAACCCTCTGCCTTCGGCTCAGGTCATGATCTCAGGGTCCTGGGATCGAGCCCCGCATCGGGCTCTCTGCGCAGCAGGGAGCCTGCTTCCTCCTCTCTCTCTGTCTGCCTCTCTGCCTCCTTGTGATCTCTGTCTGTCAAATAAATAAATAAAATCTTAAAAAAAAAAAGAAGGTGGGAATGGTTCTTTCAGGAGAGGACTGAAGACACGTCTAGTTGACTCCATGCTTATTTGTGTTCAAATATCCACAAAGAGCAGCCGGAATGCCTTAAAAGTGGGTAAATGGTTCCGGTTTTTCGTCCAGGGTATAAGGAAATTGACGATGCCACTGTGTCCTGATAAGTAAATCGATGAACCAACCACAAAAGCAGCAACACTTAGATCTCGGAGAAGGGAGGTTGCAGGGCCAGCGGCTGCCCCCAGCGTTGAGGAGACTGACAGGTGTGTGCAGAGAATCACAACTTCCTGGATGGGAGCCCACGAGCAGAAACTTCTGTGGGAGCGTGTTGAGGCAGGAAAACCTGAACTTTAGAATCTCTTGAGGCTTGATGTGGGCAACCTGAGTCAAGGCTCTGGGGGGACGTGGTACAGAGGGCCCTCCCACTTTTGTGAGTTTTCACCTCTAGGTTCTCACACTGTGGCCACCCACCCCCACAAGGCAGGTAGATAAGGGAACCCAGGGAATGCCCTTGAGTGTCCTTGCTGTCCCCTCAGTGGGCCACCCCCAGATTGTGGGCCAGCTTGTGCTTGGCTGAAGAAGTGTCCTCCAGCTCAGGGTCCCCAGAAGGCCCTGCTGGACACTGGCCAGCAGGGACCAACAGCTCTCTGGGTCCTGCTTGCTCCTGTTCCCAAGGACATCTGCCTGGGAAGGCCCAGGGTGGTTGAGAGAGCAGGACTCAGGCACCGTGGGGTCCCTGAGACACACGTGTCTCAAAACTGATAACATTGCCTGGCACCAAAAAAAATTAGTAAATGAAAATCTAAAAACTACAGTCTTCTCATTTTATAAGAGGAAGCAGGCTGAGC